>CM060599.1:47772866-47820366 GCA_030578255.1 Tiaroga cobitis
TTATATTCTGCATATTGAACTGGTTTAAAACAAAGCAAAAAACATCAGGTGAAAATTTAAAAGAATTTCTTAGGATTTTGATGAAAAATTATGAAGACAAACATTGTTCTTCTTTGAGAATGTGCACTGATGAATCAGAAAGACAAGAATTGCGTTTTAGGAAAGTTCTCAACCACCATCAGATCACCACTGCCTCAAACATCAGAAGAAGAGAGCAGTGTGTGTGTGTGTGTGTGTGTGTGTGATTCCTGTGAAGTTTTGAAAAGCTCTTCTAGGAAATTATTTCCCAGGAAAAAGAACTTGCAGCTTAAATAGAAGTAGTTTAATCAGGAAACCATGACGCACAACAATTATATATATATATATATATATATATATATATATATATATATATATATATTATTTATTTTTTTAATATATATAAAAAATTAGCCTTTACATTTATATAAAGGCCTATAGTGATTCTTGAGTGTAGAAAACACTACTTATTTAAAGAACCAGTTCTCTATTTACCTTTGCTTTGCAAATAAGCAGACGGTCCAAACTGCGTGCACCACCTCATTCACAATAGAGGTGGAGTCACGAGGTTTTATCGACAGCTTAAAGGATCCAATGGAGATACGAGGTTTAGTCACAACAAGCTATTAATACTTTTCACTAGTTAAATATTTGCAAAACCCACAGACAGATACAGAGAAAGTGAGTATAATACTGTTCTCATAATGTGCAAAGCCCTTCTATTGATGGGACTGTAGCCCCTGTACCATAGCAAAGCTCATCGTAGTATGTTTACAGTGAAGAAGAAGCTTTAATGACAGAAGCCTTATCAGCTCCAAAAATATGCATCTTCAGTCTCCAAGCAGATCAAGTTCTGCTGTCCCACCCTGAACCAGATCTTTCTCACAGACTGGGAACCAGCAGACTGAGGCTCAATTCCTACAAACTGCAATAAGCTAAAAATACCTAGCAGAAAAACACTGGCTGAAATAGCTCATTATATTAAGAATAAGCGATTTATTTTTATTTATTTCGAAATTGAATGAATTATGAATGCTAATAATCGACATTTGTCTCGCTTCGTCCGCCATCTTTGGCTGCCTTCAAAAGACAAAGCCATTTACACAAACAAACACACAGGGGCTAATTACATCCTCATCTACAAATGACTCCAGCTTAGACTGTTATTAATAAAAACTCATTGTTGACATGAAGCAGGGCTTCCTGAGGGCTTAACACATCCGGGCTGCCGCACAGAGATCCAACGACAGGAATATTTAGGGAATTAAAGCCTGATTTGGGAACAAACAGAGGCACGGAGCTAAAAATAGAGCCTGCAGGCTGCTGGTGACACGCTCTTTGAGGTCACCTCGTCCTGCCTCTCCAGGGCAGTTTGTATTTGTGTGAAGGGTATTTGTGTTAAAGTGTATAACATGAGATCAGTGAAGCCAAAAGAGAAAGTACTCTGTATTAACTCTGCATTTGTGAGAGTACTCTATGCTTAATGCTCTGTTACATAAGCATCACCCAATCTCTTTACATATAGCATATCCAGGGCAGCACACTGGATGTCAAATGTTGTTATATTCCCCACTCCCATGCATGCTCTGTAATCACAGGATACGCCCTCCTGTAATGGGGTGATCAAGTGTCCAATCTAATCATGTGTTTTAAAAAAAAAGCTGCTCCACTCCAAAACCTTTCAGTCTGCCTCCAATATAGGCAGCTGTCTTCAAAGGCATCAATTTATGTTTTTATTGAACATTGCTGATTTATCATAAATGAGTTATCCATGCACATCTTCTTTTTTTTTTTTTTAAATCATGGGCCGAGCTTAGTCTTAGCCTCAGATGTCACACCCATGGACCATTGGCTGAACATCTGATGCATTAGGCACACCAAATTGGAAACACAGAGTTTCGAAGTCGTCGTCTGATTGGTTGCAACCTACAGGATTTCCGCGAGGCGTTTGTGTCGCGTTCTTTAACGGTCCAACTGGAAACAAAGCCGTAGTGACGCCAAACCCCCTCATGGAAAAAGAAAGCCGTCGTGTTTACAGCAGTGACAATGAGCGCCTACCAGGATCAACTAAACGCTTGATTTTCAAAAGTATGTGTAGTTTGCGGCGCCATTGGTTGCAGTAAACTTGCACAACGTTCTTGAATGAATAATTTATTAGATGCGCCGGTCTGTTATTGTGGGGATATCGACTTAACATTTTTACACCCCTAAACATGACGAGGAACCAAACAAACTGTGATTGGTTGCTTTACATGTGGCTCAGATGTCCTGTTGGACGGTCCCTGGCCAATGAAAGCTGTCCAGAACTCCCGCTGTCAGTCTGAAGGTCTGGCTACGCGAGACTAGGCCGAGCTGGTCAAGCTATTGGAAGTGTGCCTTACAATGCTGTCTAGTAGGCAGCTTGCTAGGTTTTGGAACATAGCTAAAATGGGATCAAACCACAAAAGGAATAGCAAGATTGTCACTTTTTTCATTCGTCTTTCACTGACGCTAGACATACCAAAGATGCTCCTATGTACCTCGCTAGCTGGCAACCAGTGTTATTTAAGTATCAAATTTGAGACACTATTATAGTTATTTCTTTTTTATTATTATTATTATTATTATTATTTTAAAATAGTTTTAAGGGGCCATGCCCTGAAGGGACTGTAGCCCCTATTGGAATTTGTCAGTTTACTTTATTATTATTCCTCCCCAATGGGAGTCTAAGGCAGCCCTATGAACAGAACATAGGAAAATGAGGAGAAATTGGCACACGTGTACTAATGCTAATGAATCGTAATCTGACCAACTTTGAGGTCTCTAGGAAGATTCACTTTTCAAATGGTTATAAGTTTTGAACCTTTTGTTATAGAAAATTAAACGTAGTACACCTGATTCCTCTCATCATGCTGATCATATCTTAGAATGGGTATCAGTAGACCTTCCGACTTTCAAAAATATAAAAGATTTTGTTCTACAAAACATCCATTCCTTCATGAAAACTACAGAACAATTAAAAACTTGAAAAGTAACTTATATTTTTAAATTCGTTATATTTCTTATAATGTTTTAGCTACTTTTTGACCTCATTGCTCCCTTAGAAGGGCCCCATCATTGCTGCTTGCAGCTATATTTATTTTTGTATTTTTCATTTTAGTTAAAGTTTTAGCAATTACGTTGTATCTTTGACCTTTTTATTATTGTTTTTTATATGTCTCTATAGCTTTTCGTTTTTATTTCAGTTCCCATTGTAGTTATTTTAGAATGTCAAGTTACACAAAAATCACAAATGTAGCTTTGGCAACTACCTGGCAACTATACATTTCAACTATATACCTGGCAACTATATAATATTTATTTTATTTGAAGTAACATTTTTTATTTATTTCTTTTTTTCATTTAAGTTTTACTTAACCATAATAACCCTGCTGGCAATGTTTAAACCCCCAGTCTTTGGCTTTCGCCCAGCATGAGCAGTAAATGCTACATTACATTACAGTATGACACATAGTGCTTCCATTACAAATGTTATACGAGAACCACCTAAAAGTCTCTAAGAAACACTGGACACCATTTAAGCCAGCGGCTGGTGCCATCCATTTATGATCAGAGACAGATGCTAATTTCAGGTATTAACAGGATTTAAGAACAATGCCCGCATGACTGACCATCCATTCAATGGGAAACCTCTTGTAGATCCTGCGGGAGGTGGGCAGACTGTGGCACAGTGCAGGGCTCATGTGCCAAGATCCCGTTCGCTGGCAGGAGACGAGGGTTTGGCAGGAAGTAAGGAAGATGGTGTGTGTTGAGGGGGGCGGCACCTGCCCATCACCTGGTGAGACTGACCAAGCGCACACCCGGTGTACGAGCACAGAGCCACGGCTCACAAATTCATGCACACACACCTGCAGCCTTCAACTCTATTTTCAGTCTAACACAATTCACAGCGGACAAAAACCAAGACTGCTTCATCACACTATCCTGAGGAGGAGCATCAGCCATATGCTGTAAAACATCATGTGAGAGGAGAAGACCAATGAAAGCAAACAAAAGCACAGCAATAAACAATTAGGGCTGTGTAATTAAATCGAAATTAAGTTTCGATTTCGGCCACCATTGATTATTAAAATGCGAGATAAAATGATTATTGTGCCCAATTTCATCCCTTTCCAGTGTTGCGCTTTTACTCCTTAAAAGTATGTCAAAACGCCAGGCTTGGCGTGTATCCGTGTAAACCGTAGTCGGCTATATCTTAAGTGAATGTAAACAGTCGGGAGAAAAAAGAATGTGTAGCATTATACTGGATCTGTGCATTCGTTCTTAAAGTGACAGCAGCCTAATATACATGCTGCAGTCTGTGTCATTAAAGGGATACTTCAGGATTTAGCATTAAGCTTTGTATTAGTAGAAAACCTGTAGTATTTTCAAATTACCATGCTTCCCCCCCTCATATCCCCCTGAGATGAGAGATTTATGTATTTGTTGTCTGGAAAAAATCCTCCGATGACGCAAAAATCGTCATTTTGCGTCATCTGAGGATTTTTTGGCCAGAGGCTAAAGACTACAGTCAGTAGTAGGGGCTGTTCCGCATGTTTTCAACCCGCCCATAGAGGGTGGGATCTCACTCACAGAATGTACACATAGTGTCAGCCATCTTTTTTTGAAAGCTAAGCTAGCAGGCTCTTGTTCTGTGGAAAAAGCTGAGTAACTTAGTAGGAGAAAGCTGAGTAGTAGCGGTTACCATTCATCCTCTTTTTGTCCGGCCGTCGAGATCGTACAAAATATCCTGGATTCAGCTTTTGCTTTCTGCAGTCGCCATTCATTGTTTACATGCACACCTTTTGTTTCAATCTAACTGAATTCATTCCGATTGGCGAATCTGAATGTCGTGTTTACATGAACGCTAAACAAGTGATCGGTTGATGTGCGTTTTAACATTGCGAAGAAAATTCCCGCTTCTCCGTGAGAGATAAGAGACCGGTGCGTCTCACAGGTGTCGCTCATCAGTAATCACGCACACCACCGGCCTCGCGCAGTTCTCCCACGGCTCTAGCCTTGTCCTGCTCGCCACAGTAAACATGATTAATGGCGACTGTAGAACGCAAAAGCCGGATCCTGGACATTTTGGGCGATCTCGAAATCCCGGGCAGGCTCATCACGACTCACTAGTAGCCTAGACTTGTTGTTGAACTACTGCGCTCTGTTACCGGTAGGCGTGGCCTTCTAGGGCAGCGAAGCAAGTGCATTCTGGGAGTTGTTGTCTTTCATCCACATAAGCCAAAAAATACATTTTCTGGCTTTTCTCAGTCTAGAAAGCTCCAAATTCAAAAATAATTTCACATTTCTTCTACATAAATGACCCATTTTAAATACACATTCATCTGTCCAGAGGTGAAGTATCCCTTTAAATGTTAATCAAACAACAAACAACAAAAGACAAAAACTAAATTACTCACTGCTTTTGACTGAAGGACTTTTGTAGCTTTAAAGCAAGTTGAATTCTTACAGTGAAGACTATGCTGTGTTTTAAAGCAAGTTGAATTCTTACAGTGAAGACTATGCTGTGTTTTATTTTATATTTGATTATTCCATTTCTGTAGTAGGCGGTTAGCTGGATACTCATAGACTTGGATTAAAATTTAAAGCACTGTTTGTTTCAATTGTATCTTTTTCTATTGTACTTGGTCTTCAAGCATTCAGGCTTTCTGCCAAGTCGTAGACCGATACAGGCTGATTAACTATCCAATATCACCCCATAATCTAGTAGACTAAAAAAATTGTTAATTGTGTATTTCCTCACTTTGTCAGTTACAAATTCTACTGACAACTTTGTCAATGTAAATCAAATCTGACAAAATCATTTGCCAAAAAAAAGGACAGCTACAGGTTTCATTTAACTAAGCAAACCAAAAATGCATATAAAAACAAAACGCTCACAGGAAAAGGCATACATTGACAACACAATATTCAGTTAATATTTTGTTGGTTCCCTCTTGTTTTTGCCACACGTTCATCATTTCTTTGAATGAGAGCCCGGCCAAAAATTATGTCTGCACAATTTGGCATTTCATTGCGCTTCTACAAATAAAACAAATGACTCGGATAACAACTACGCAATATGCTTACAAAATCTTAAACAAATTTGAATAGTATTTGAATAAAGGGGGAAGATGTACATTATCCTAAGCCTGACATCAATTTTAGCCACTACTGAATATATATGTCACTCAGAGGAGCTAATCGGAGGAGAGCTCAGCTTTACATTCCTTCATTTTCCGTCATACAGCACAGAAATCCCTCTCCTGCAGCTCTGATGAAGGCTGGGAAAAAGATCCAGGCCACTTTAAGCAGCAGGCAGCACTTCTGAAAATATCACAGCAGAATGGATATATTTGAAACCCAAGCTGGGATGAAAAAAAGCTGGAAGAAAAGGGTTAGGGGGTCTTTATGGACCCCGAGAGGGAACCTGCCAAACGCAGAATGACAAAATGTGCCATCCAAGGCAGCAGCTCTTTCGCCGTCACTGTACGGAAGGCTTGTTACTCAGGGATCACTCAAAACCTTATGGTCATTTCAGCTGGTTAGCAAATGCATCATATGAGCAACAGGGCCAGCGTCCCAGAGGCCCAAATGTCTGACTCTGCACGCAGACACAGCCGGGGTGTTGAGACTGCAGTTAAGAGGTGACAGACGTGTTATATGAGAAGAGGCTGTTGAGCGGGAATAAGAGGAACGATATGTTATTGGAGATCTCTAATAGCAGCTACTAGAAGATCTACAGTGGAAGTTATTAGATCTCTCTTCAATCGTTCTTTCAGAAACTGCTGTTTTCGACTTGTGCACTCAGTCATCATTACTAAAAAATGTACACAATTAAATAAATAGTACCGAATAATAGTCACTTTATCGTGATAATCCCTTTGTTTTCGAACACTTTAACTTGAATTAATGTCACTTGGAAAGAATAAATCATGGCTGACTGAAAATGAGCACTTCCATCTACAAAGGCACTGGTAACAGAAAACTTATAATCACTAAAACTATTAGGCCGTGTGTCCACCAAGCTTTTTTAACCAGCTGAAAACGGTAGGCGCTCTTCTTCTGCAGACGCTTTGAGTCATCAGTTGAGATGATTTGGTTGCTACGATAAGCAGTATCTGCGTAAGTGTTAATAGTATCTGATTTTGCAGATAGTTTGTATCTAAATAAATAAACATTTCGAAACAATGTAATGTAATGTTGCTCTGGGCTCTTGTTTGAAATGTTTTTGTTCCGTTGTTGTGCTTGTTGTCTGTTGCCGTTGTACAAGCAGGATGGCATGGTTGGTCGTTGTGGTATTTAGCCACTGTGATTGGACGGCTGGGTAAAAAGTGACAGTGATGAGAAAATGTCAAGCGTGAAATAGACGCTCAGTGCCTCGTCACGCAGCTGGCCTTTTTAAATACGCAACGCTCACATTGAAAACAATTTAAAAAATACACTGGCATTAAGAAAAAATGCTTTGGTGGACAAAACATTTGTATTAAATAAAATTAAATAAAAGATAATACCAAAATAACTCTGTTCTGAAAATCCATGCTGCTGCCATCAGTAAGTAAATCTTTAAGTGAGACAAGCAAGCAATTCGGTTTCTAGCAACAAGTAATATGTGTGTGCACCATGAATTCAACTACTCGGAACATGCTGTAAAGTACACCGTTATTAGGAGTGGGATTTTGGAATTATAAAAGATGTGTCGATAGAGATATAGAAAATAAGGAAACAGGAAAAATGCCAAGAACCAACGCAACCGTCAAAATCCCCTGCCACTTGTCATGTTTGCGGCTGATAAAATCTCTGATTTGCATTGAAAAGGTTCTCAAAATGAGGAGAAATACACCTCATCTCTGATCAATCAAAGAATTTCTATTAATTTTGTTGTTGTTGTTTTTTTTTATGAAAAGGACTCACAAGAAACATTTAAAAGCTAAGCATAACTACAAACAATAAATAAATAAAAATAGACTATAGAATTATCCATAAAAAAAGATCTGAATAATTCCCTTGACTTTTCCAGTTCTGAAAAGCACGGTAAAAAAAAAAAAAAAATTCCAGGTTTTCCATGAGCTATATATGTGTTGGGGGGGTGATGTGATGTTTTGTTTGTTTGCAGGTTATATAGTTCCATAGTAAATGATGTCATTATTCGGCTCTCAGGTCAGTGGAACTGGAAACCCTTTTGAAGCAGGTTTGCAGATCTTCAGGCTGACCATTTTGGTGGAATAGGGGTAACTGAAAGAGAGCAGGGGAAATGCCAACAGCAATTTCACATGCCATTATTCTTGTCACCACCAGAAAGTGTGCAGTTTGACATTTCATGCGCCCACCATCTTGAACACAGTGTTAAAAAAAAAGTATTAAAAACAACCTGTGAGTGCTGCAAATACAATAGAAGTTTGATAGAAGCCCCAATCTGACGTGCTGGCAAGAGCTGATAGGATCAGCGGGAGCCCGGGGCCTCCCTAAAGCATTTACATGATTTACTCCGAGTGGCTGTGAACCTGCAGGAAACAGGACTGTTGGAATGAGAAGCGAGGCGAAGAGATCTGCACCACTAGAGGGCTTCCTCCGGGCTTCACCGATGTTGGGAATATGGGGAAGTGTACTTTAACACACGCACTCACGATTCACTTACGGCCTAAGACTCTCATCTCTGCAGGGGACACCTGTGATGAGAGCAAACACACCATCATCTAACCAAATCATCTGATTTAGTGACTCCCTCGTGTATTTCACAGATGTGTGATTTAGTGCTAGTAACTAGAGGCAAACGACGATGTACAAAAGAATTTAAAAACGGCTTTAATGAACAAAAATAAATACACCATCCCTCCAGCATTCATTAAGATTCATTTACACATCTTTCTAATCTACAAGTGCCTCAAGAGGAAGGTCACTAGCAAATATGTGCTTATCTTAAAATCACCAAAATTAAATTTGAACGCAACACAATGGTTAAAATTGCACTTCGCAACTACAAAGGTCAGGTTTTATAACAATAGAATAAGGATATTAGGCATATAACAGAGCAGGTGACCCGATATCCATTCCATTCAAAGTATATTGTAAACAACTGCTGGCATTTAAAGCTAGTTGGGGCAGGGTTCATTTTTGGGTAAGTCGTCGTGGGTGCTGCCAAAAAATGCAGAATTTAAATGTCTGCCCACTGGAGGCACAATCATTAATTGTATAAATACATTTTAAAAAATCTGAATCTGTCAAAGGATAACTTTAAAAAAAAATTCAAAACATAAAAAAGAGGTAGCAGAAATATTTTTTAAAATATTATAAAATATTACATATACACACACACACACATATATATACATATATATATATATATATATATATATATATATATATATATATATATATATATATATATATATACATATATTATATAAATATTGAACAATATAATTAATATTTAAAATATACCAATGTTAATTAATAGTGATAGGAACACACTTAGTATAAATTATGATAA
Source organism: Tiaroga cobitis (assembly GCA_030578255.1). Classification (NCBI taxonomy): domain Eukaryota; kingdom Metazoa; phylum Chordata; class Actinopteri; order Cypriniformes; family Leuciscidae; genus Tiaroga; species Tiaroga cobitis. Next base: position 47,782,393 of record CM060599.1, read on the forward strand.
ACAATTCAGCTTGGCTACCACCATGTGCAAAAAGAGTTGGGATGGTTGGAATATAAAATAGGAATATGGAATATAAAATAGGAATAATTCATGATTCATAGACGATTCTTACTAGAGGGATTTACACTGTTGAAACCATCATAAATGGTTGTTAGAATTGTTAATTTATCATACTGTAAAGCATAAATTAATAATCTGACATTTAAAAAAATATATAAAAGTAAATATTTATTTAAAGCTATAGTCGTTTTAAATTGTCCCAACCAACTCCACAAATGTACTACAAAATTGTATTCAGCAAAATTAGAACATACTTTAATACATAAACAAACAAATAAACAAAATGCTTAGTTCTGTTATCATAATGTTTATTCCACCACAGATATTCAACAAAGTATGAAAACTGTGCCCATCAACCTCTGTTTCTCCTAATGAGGGCACGTCCTGAATATCGAAAGCTGGCACAAGGATATAAACATTACGTCAGCCTCCAAAACGGGTTAAAGCACTGCTGATCAGATATTCCCACTGTCAGTCTTCACAAGTGGGCTAACCAGCAGCGGACGTCCCAGTGGGACTGGAGTGTTTTCCTTGAGGCGCCCCTAGAGGAAGTGATGACATAGCCTCCCCTGCATTACAAGACTGTTAATAGAACATGTTAATGCAAGAGCGCTATCGTGGGGTGGGTTTAAGTCCCACACACACCTCTAGAGAGAATAACAAAACGGATAAACAAGCAGTTTACCCTCATGACTGCATAGAGAATATGTTTTATTTTATTGGTAACACTTTAGTTCAGGGTCCAATTCTCACTATTTACTAGTTGCTTATTAACATGCAATTTACTAGGATACTGGCTGCTTATTAGTACTTATAAAGCACATATTAGTGGATTATTCTGCAGGACCATATCCTACCTGATATCTAAACTTAACAATTACATTACTAACTATTAATAAGCAGTGATTAGGAGTATATTGATGCAAAAGTCATAGTTAAAGGGATAGTTCACCCAAAAATGAAAATTCTGTCATTAATTACTCGCCCTCATGTCGTTCCAAACCTGTAAGACTTTCGATCATCTTCAGAACACAAATGAGGATCTTTTTTGATGAAATCTGAGAGCTTTCTGTCCCTCCATTGACAGCTACGCATCTACCACTTTGACGCTTCAAAACTAATCCATATATGAATTGAGCGGAAAGGCATGAGGGTGGGTAATTAATGACAGAATTTTCATCTTTGAACTATCTCTAATAATTATTTAACAGTGAGAAATGGACCCTAACCCCTTTATTTTATATTCTTTATTTAGTTATTTTATTTTATCCCGTTTGATCATCAAGTTGGCTAAAGCCACCCCACAAATGTGCTGTAGCACAAACGGTGCAGGAAGAGTCACGCCAAAGTTTAATACCTGTGGTTAGAGGTTTGTCAAGATCACTAACCCCAAGTATGAGCAATAGTATTAGCGATGCTTGCAAAGCACCACTAATAAGCATTTTCAACATTTCCTGCAAAAAAAAGCCAAATGAAATCACTAACAAACACCCTGAGCCAGCCAGGAGAACGAGATCAAAAACAACGAGAGCCTTTAATAATGATGTGTTAATCAAAGACGGCCCTCTAATGAGAACTTCTTCTGGTACCTAGAATGTCTTATGAGGGGTCGGGAAGTGATATCAAGGGTAAGTCACTCAAATAATCTTCTGTAAAAAGCCTTTAGCTTCTCAAAGCAAGGTCAAATCAAAGGAGGAAGTAGTATTACATCATGTACCAGGATCATAGACAGACAGAGACAATGCTTTAGAGAATGACCAAAATCAAAATGTGACTGTGCCTCACAAGGATGCAAGAGTTCGTACAGCTTTTCAAGAACTTTTCCCAAGACTTTCAGGGTGCCTAAATCATGGTAACCCATCAACGTCTTTTTATATTAAGTCTCATTGTTAAACTGAATTGAATTGTATACATTTTTCTGAGCGGAAATACCTGGATTGTGTAAAGAAAATGCAGTAATTCTAAGTGCATTTAAGCAAGACTAGTAGGGACTGCTGCATTCACAAGATAGAATAAAAGTAGCACATCATGATTAGATCATTAATTTCATATGTGAAGTAATCAAGCATTTTACAGGAACATATTCCAAGTTCAAAAGCATAACTAACCTAGAAAGAAAATCCCAAACTTTCCTAATTCACTCAATGGTTTCCAAAAAACGCTCCAAAAAATGCACTCTGACAAACATCCATTGACAAATGCAAAATTTCCATGCAAAGGATCTATTTTAGAAACACAACCGAATGCTGCAGGGATGATGCATTTTTGTAGGCCAACCCAGAAGATCGCATCACCCTGGTTCCCTCGATAAAAACCCAATAGGGTTTTCCATTGGCTTTTGGATTAAATAAAATAAGCTCTGTGACCAACAAAAGTTTATGATTCTTGCACACTTTGTTCGTCATGATAATCTTCACAAATGAACAACTTTTATGAATTTCGAAGCAGTCAAAAGTGAGGCTATAAACAAACTACACCGCAGTCGCATCACCACCACCATTAAGTTTCAAACAACAACTCTTTCAGTCTTAACATTTTCCCTGGAAGTTTGAGTTAGAATAGTTTGCAGAAGTGTGATTATAAACTCAAGTCAAGTCACCTTCATTTATAAAGCGCATTTAACAGTATGGAGTATTATAAGCAGCTTTACGGTTATAATAGACCAGATTGTTTAGGCTTTACAGCAGCATTAGGATAAAGTTATTGTCCAGCTAAAGTTAGTTTTGATTGATTCACTTCCGTTGCGAAGATCATTAGTCATTAACTTAGGAGCCGTTAGCACGACACCGTTCTAACAGAACAACTCTTAACGCGCTGACATTTAATGCCCCCGACAACCTCTGTAGTCCCATTTAGCAACCATCAAGCTTTAATTAAACTCCCAAGAGGGCATTACAGATGTATTTTATGTTTATCTTGAGCGTGTGTTCTGTTCACCAGACCTTATTTCAGGCATTTAACCAAAAACCCATTAAAAAAACACACTGACTTCAGGACTATGGAACTGGAAGAGCTAAAATGCTAACTCAGTACTCTATTTGCTGTATTTCTGCTTGATTTCAAACTGACCCATCTCATCATACACCGTCAAAAAACATCTGACCCATTCCAATCCATTAAACACTCCGCTGCAGCTTTCTCAAAGACCAAAGAAAAGGCTAAAACAGGATAACGGTGCTGAAGCCTGACCCTTTCAACCATGGATTGGACGTTCTCATCCAAGCACATTGAGACGGCTCATGCTGATCCTGTCCAAAGGCAGTCTTCTGCTCTCTTGACTGTAGGAACAGACTCAGTTTCTGTCACAGCACAGTCTACATCTTTCACTCCAGCAGTGAGATTGTGGGTTTGTCCCAGGAGGAAGATGAAACCGTCAAGAAAGCAGCTGAGAAGACAAGTGAAACATAATCAAGGCGGTACACATGCTGTTTTGAAATCTCCTTTCACAAAAAGATAAAAGGACAGATTCCACGTACACGTCATAAAGCAAATTCTGTCTTCATTAAAAACCATTCATCGCTGTTTTTGCCCCAGGCCCTGACTAAGGCGTCGAAGACCGACGTCTACAATTCTGGATGTGTTCTGCATGCAGATCTCACAGTTAAACACAAATCCTGCAGAGAGGAAGTCAACAGGGCTATGCAATATGACCAAAATCCCATAATCACACCAGGATTCAGTTACCCAGCATCACGGTCACGACATACAGCTAAAAATTCACTGAAAAATGTGTCTATTTATTAGAATATATGTATTATATCTGTCTTCTGTGCATCACCAAAAGCATCATAGACCTAAATAGATCATAAATCATTGTCTCTTTACTATATACTTAAAGGATTGCATGCTTATGCTTGAGTTTTTACATGCGTTTACAGTTAATGTTAATGTAGAGTTTTTAAGCTCAAGATTGTGTTTGAAAGAAGTTACAATGTCCAATTCCTGAACAAATCAAATCTTTATAAATGAATCAATATATCCAGTTCACAAAAACAGTGAATGATTTGTGATTTGGATCAGTTCACCAACTTAATGGATCCTTTTCACAGACTGTGATGATTAAGTTTTTTATATTTTCCTTTATATGTCCATTTACTATAACACTATACTTGTTTATACATGTGTTCATGCCATTGCACTTTAAAAGTAAAATAGTTTAACATTGTTGCATGAGTGTTTCCAATACAACGGATGAAGTAGTGATAGCAAATGTGACATTTTTCTCTATTCTGACCATTTAATACATTTTTTGTATTTGCATTGTACAAAAGGGAATGCAACAATTATATGTAGTTTTCGTTCACAACTATACAGGTTTACACAACTATGATTACTTCCACCAGGGTTGCTGCTGCACATTTAAAGTCAAATGTATGGCTTTTTAGGACCCTTTTAAGACCGGAAGAAATAAAAATGACTACTGTACATGAGGGCTGTGCACTTTTTAAGACTTTAAGGATCTGCAGGAACCCTTCTTCCGATTCTGAGAACCCCGGAAAGGTGAAAAGGGTCCATGATCCAATTACAGTGGTAAGCAGCTCACTTGAGATGGAGAAAATGAATGAACTTGTTAACGTCACCACACGGTGTATATATGGTGTACACACCGTGATACTGGCACTTCTCAGGCTGTTTATAAAACATCACAGGTTGGAGCACATGGCTGCCATGTGCATGTGTGTGTAGTGTGAATGAGAACATCATGATTTCAGTAGGACGGTCCACCTCTGTGTGTGACAAACAGGATGAATGAGTCAGATGCTTCAATCGCTCACTCCTTCCTGTCCTTTCGAACATGCTGTTAAACTCTGAGAGACACCAGAGAGACGCGTGTACGCACACAGGTGTTAGCAGGGTCCAAAATTAAATGACAAAATGTACTGACTTATATATTTCTTACCTGCCATGGAACTATTTTGAAGGGAAAACATTATACAAAGATATTGCCATTTCGTTTTCATATTTTTTTTAATATGTTGTTTAAAAATATTTGGGGTTGGTAAGATTTTTTAAATGTTTTCGAAAGAAGTCTCTTCTGCTCACGAGGGCTGTATTTGTTTGAACAAAAATACAGTAAAAACGGTAATATCGTGAAATATTATTACAATTTAAAATAACTGTTTTATTTTTAAATACATGTCATTTATTCCTGTGATGCAAAGCTGAATTTTCAGCATCATTACCCCGGTCTTCACTGACACATGATCCAAATCATTCTAATATGCTGATTTGTTCCTTACATTTTTTTTTATTATTATTATCAATGTTGAATATTTGATATATTTTTTAAAGTATTGTTTTATGAATAGAAAGTTTAAAAGAACACCATTGATCAATTTAATGTGCTACATTTTTAAAACGCACTCCAAACAGTAGTGCATATATTTTAAAATATATAAATCACAAAATAATAATAATATTTAGATTTATTCTATGCATATGCCATTATTTTCACAACAATAGAGCACATTTCCTGCCTAATTGTCAATAATGAAAATGTCTATTATACAAAAAAAGGAATAGATTATTTTAAAAATAAAGTATCTTCTTTATACATCATGGTAGTATTTGTTCTACTTATTTTAACATGCGCTGGTTTCATCCATCTATCCATATCAATTACCCATCCGCACCAGCTTGTTTCCAAGTATCAGGGCACGGTAAGCCTCTCCGATGGGAGTCTCTGATAGTCCATTTCTGAAAATATTTCCTTGACATTCACCCATACATCAGCGGCCTGTACCTCTTTATCTGTCCTCAGGGCTGATAGCCCTCTGCTAGTGGGGCTTTCTCATCTGAAGTCCTCTCACAGGACCCAATCCACCATCTGCCCTCTAATCAAAGCTCTGATTAAAAGATCCAGCTCTCCCAGTTGCGGGGAAAGATCCAGCTATGTCATCCAGACAATTAACGCCACTAAATATGGTGCATTTCGCTATAGAACGGAGCCACGTTGCATCACAGAGGGCACGTAATGCTCTGCATGAAGCCTCAGGGATGCGCCAGGAGATAATGGCATGAGCCTGGGTGAATAACCCTGACAGTCGCCCTGATGAGAGCCAACAATCCCGTACTAATTGCTAAACGTCTAAAGAGCCAGTGTACGGTAGATGTAATGGCAGGATGAGAGCAATTACAGAATAACAGAGTGCCCGGAAATAAAACAAGGCTAAGTAAGTCTGTGACTTTGTCATGACTTTTCCAGTTAGTTGTTACGTCTGGATATGGATTTTCTGAAATTATTTTACAGAGAATGCACTCACTGAAAGCAATTTCTCGTCGATTAAACATTTTAGAGCAGTGGATGTCTACTGGTGGGTCACGACCCAAACATGAATCACGACAGCAAGAATAAAAGAATGCCAAATGTAAAAATTATAAAAAGCAACTAACCATTTATTTGTATGCAGTAAGGAATACATTTGCAAAATAAATAACTTTAATAAGAGAGGAGAAAATGTCAACCATATCTTGTGTTGCTGATGGCAAATGCTGTGCTTCTAAAACATATAAAGCATTTTATTTGACATAAATTTCACTTAAATTGTCTATGAATTATTTATTAATTTATTTCTATAAATTACTTTGTTCATTTATTTATAATATTTAACATACTAATATTCATTAAATATTGAAATTATTTAATAATATTGAACTGTATTTTTATTTGAACCATTTCCAAAATCATTCTGAGACTAAAAGACATGCTCTGACATAGTAAGTAAAAAAAAATAGAAAAAAATAAGGTATAAAATATAACTATTAAATAATGAAAGAAAAAAATACTATTCATTAATTATAGTAGGGCTGGGTGATATGGCCAAAATTATCATCACAATTTGTTTTTCCATATCATACGATATCACAATATTCATTTACCATTAATGGGAAAGGAAATGCTTTCCACGTATTTGTTAGAATGGCTGTAAATGAAATCCCTAAATTTTGTTTTCCATTTAAATTTTTGGGGATTCTTTGTTTAATACAAATTTATATCAACTTTAAAATTTTAATCAAGCTTTTAAAATGTAATCAAATGAACATATAACAATTAATTTACAACAAAATATGATTTGTCAAACAACAGAACTGTATACATTTAAAACTGATTAAACTATATCTTGGATGTATGATATTCCTTAGAAATAATAATAATAGTATGTATTATTACTTTGAGAAGTACATTTTAATATACAATAGTAATATATTTCAGTCATAATTTCTTGAAGTTAAACCAAACTTATTTCGGCGGTTTGTCGCAAAGATCTTTCAGTTTTAGTGTCAGTCAGTGTGTTTCAGTCGTTTTCTCAAGTGAAAAGCTTGTGAAGTGACTCTCAAACAGCTCTAGAGATGAAGTTTCATGTGTTCATGTGCTCATATATCGAGACAGCAGACATTGAAGACACCGTGATGTGTAAAGGCCATTGCACACTGAGTCCGATGCGTATTTATTAAACCTTTGCGGAAAAAAACGCAAAAAAATACAAAATGGATTCGTCAAGCAGTGAGGATGATTTTGTTGCCCTCAAAAAAGAGAAAGAGAAAATATTGGGTCCATCCAATCCTGAAATTGCGCCGAGAGGAAGGAGCTCCACCTCCTTATCAAGGAGTTGCGAAATTATCCAGAGCGATTCAAAATTTACTTCAGAATGTCAGTGGAACAGTTTGATGCTTTGCTAGCAATTCCGGAGCCTTGTATTAAAAAGAAGACCACCAATTTCCGTGAACCAATCGATCCTGAACAGAGACTGGCAGTATGTCTATAAGTATGGACACACACACACCCGCGCGCGCGGCCGGCAGAAGCGCTGGGCAGACAGAGCATAGGCTACAGGTTATATATTGTACCCAAATAATACATTAGTTATCGAATTGGCTGCTCAATCACACCTTAATCGATCCGAAATTTCGATCTGATTGAAAGGGGAGGTTTATTAATCCGATCGAGAGAACATGCAAACACTTGATCGAAATGAAAACCGAAACTGAAAGGACTTTGTAATCCGCATTTTGTTTTTCATACAGTACTTTGTCCTGCGAGACGAAGTGTATCGACTTGTCAGAAGCGATTCTGGATTTTGTCGTTCGCACGTAGCTCTGAATTGTCAAAAAACCTCTCAAAATGCTGGCTGTGGATGCGAAAAACGCAGAAAATCAAACCCGATCCGAATTTTTTTATGACGGACGAAAGTTTCGGAGGCGGTGTTGCAAGCGTGATTGAAATAACGTGAGGTCGAATTTTTTTTTTAACGTGCGAAAAATTCGGATGCGAATTTCGGACTCAGTGTGCAATGGCCTTAAGAGTTTGTGTATTGAGAAGCGCAGAATTTATCATTAGCAACATGCACTACCTGGCGTGTTTTTATCTGCTGTGTGATTGGCTGTTAGATTAGGCTAATCCATATCGAGTAAATTGTCCAGAGATTATAGTTATTGACGTACATTTAATCGTGATCTCAATATGATATCGTTTGTCACCCAGCCCTAATTTTTAGATTATTTAAATATTGTTTATTTATCACACATTTATTTTCCATACATTTTTGAACCCTATGCAAAATAGGATTGTCTTATTTGTGAAAAACGGAATGTGTGATCCTGCAAATGGTACACAGTGGATGGCCTGTCCACGTGTGGGTCATTCCTCTGGGTGTCCACAGCCTCAGGTGCTCGTCAATTCATGCTCCAAATCTTCTAAGAATAACACACATGCCCAGTCAAGCAGCACAAACAAGACAGACCTGACATATAAAACTAACTCATTAGAAACGCCACACTCCTGTGTTTGCCTGCGCTACGGCACTCTTCAGTGGCACAAATCCTGCTTTGTGAGATTCAAAAATAAAGTTCATTTCACCAGAACACCTACATTCTGACATATGGATGTACAAAAAGACATTTTCACGTGTTTAACAAGATGCTGAAAAACAGTGAGACACAAATGCCAAAGTTGTCCGTCTGCAAGCCAACAGACAAAAACAAAAAAAGTGAAACTTAGCGGCTTTCACACCGAGCGTGATTAAGCAACGCGAATGTACGTAGCGATGACGCTCTTAAGTAAGGAATAATTGACGACAGGCCATTGAATTATTAGAAAAATAATGCACACCCGAGGTGGTAATGCGGTCACGACGCGAAGCGGAAACTACCTGTAAAATGACCTAGTACAATAGTTTGAGGTGTTATGGTAAATTCCATTCTAGCAGTCTTTAACCAAACTACTTTATATACTACTACTATACTTTATACTTTATATACTACTACTATAGAATTTATATACTACTGGGCAAAAGTAATATAAATGCCATAGGTCTTCCTCTTCTTCCTCACAAAATCTGCAATATGGATTATTTTCAATGTGGTATAAATATAACATTTTTTTAGTTGCAATTATCTTGTAAAAAATTTTTTGTTGGAATTATCTTGAATATGAATCTACAGTAGTGTTATAAATTGATCTAAAATATTCTTTCCATGGAATTGATACATTGATTTCATCTTCCCAGTACTGGCAGACCCTGTGAGGAAAAAGTGCAAATCCTGCCGAGTATAAATTCCAATTGTAAATTATTTTATTTATTTGTATATTCTTTGACCATTTCCAGCATCGTACTTTTGGGAGACAAACCAATTGCTTGTGTTTATTTTGTATTTTTTGTTTCCAGCCAATTGGAATTGCTGAAACAATCTGATTGTATCGATACAAATCCAAACATTCATTAAATTGTATTGAGAAATCATAAAATGAAATAATGTGACCAGATGTATCTAAAAAGTAATTCGCAAAAGATTAAACCATTTTGAATACATATTTTCCACAAAATTGGTTGGTCTCCTATAGTAATTTCAGAGTTCATCCATAGTATCTGATTCTGCAAAAAAGCGAGATTTTTCCCCGTCGCCCCGTGATGAAACGAGCCGTCCAATTAGATTTGAGCTTACCCGAGCCACTGCTGTTGCACAAAAATGTGTGTAGTGGCGCTTTTTTTAAAAACCTGTATAAACACCGAAGAAAATTATTCCGGAAGAGAGAAGAATGGATGTTGAGTGTTATCACTGGTGTCTGAGAACAGATTTATTCTTATCTATTCATTTTCCACTGAATTACGCGATCTGAAGTGCTTGAAACAAAGTGCAAAGCGATGTTTGTCAATCATATTACGTGATCATAACTCCTGCCCTTCTGAATGACGACGTTGTGTTCATTTCCTCATTCTGAGTTCCGCACACAGACAACTAAGTTCTACGTAAATGTAGTAAACGTTCCTAAAGATGAAACATGAAGCCATATAAATATATGATTACGATATACAGTACATGTTCTGTATGCGTTTTTCATGCGGTTCGGGGTATTTTTATGCTTGCGTGAGAAATGCTAAGCAGGTGTAGTGTTCAGTTTATTATAAAACAATAAAAATAATGCACATTTGCCCAATATTTAATTAAAATCCACTTTGGATCGCAGTCGATGGCGGTGTAGAACCAAACTTTATCTTAATTTACTGTTGTATGTTGCACAGCGGACGAGGTTAAAGCCAAATGGGAAAACCTACGAGGAAAAATGCATTCTTGATCAGCGCCACCTATCGTGCTGCAGGTGTGAATTAGCTGAAGGAAATCAAACGTTTCGCGCTTAGTGTGAAAGCTCCGTTCATCTGAAATTCCCTTAGCTTTATCGCGTCACACTCAGTGTGAAAGGGCCTTAATTGTCATTAAATGTATTGTTAAAGAGGTGAATATTACAGAAGTTGATCTTTAAAAGGCTGTAGTGGCTAAAAATAGGATACATTTAGAGACTTAACATGCCAGCAGTAAATCAAAAACTGTTAGCATGCAAATCCATTTTAAAAACCCTGTCCGACAAGTTGCATTACAAAATGAACTTATTTCATTATATTCCTGACAAAATCAGTCCATCCAATCAAACTCGATGAAATGTTTGTGCAAATATATTAATAAATAAATATTTAACTGTGTGAGACACTTTCATCCCAAAAACAATTAACAAAACTATGCCAGATAAAAGAAAACATGACATTATGTATATTAAATATGAGTTTTATCGGTACATCACACTTCTTGAGCCATTTGTGCTTCTTTTTTTTTTTTTAAATGAAATGTTCCTATTTAGCCAGGTAAAAAAAAAAAAAAGAAGCACATTGTTGAGTCCATGCATGAGAATTTTAATGAATTTCAATATTGGGAATTTTTTGCTTATTTTTTGTTCTAAAGCAAAACCAGCTGAGAACTAGTTGGTTGTCATGTGACTAATCAACCACCCTGACCCATCTATAATAAGAAAAGGCCGCAATCATCCTCTCACAGCACAAAAGAAAAGACATATCCAAGTGTTTTATGCCATTAGCATGTCTGCCATCAGGGGAGAAGGTAATATTCATTATTGAATGTGGAAGCTTATGAACTTATGAAAGAGAAAGAGCATGCATTATGAATGAGGAATCTCCAGCATGATGGATTGGGATCAGGAGTACCTGGAAATGCCCTGCCAGAGGCTGTAAAGGCTTCTGAAAGTGTGTAGCACGATGGTGAGGAAACGGCTGGCATCCAGCCTCTTTATCAATGTGAAGCTTTTAAAACTCTATCGAACTGCCAGTAAAAATGAATAGATCTTTAAATACTGCTCTGGAGGGTAGCGATGCAAAATCTGGTGAGCCATGCAGAAAAAAACAGATACCGGTAGCCTCTCTCTTTCCTCTTGTTTTATTATGACAGATTTAAAAGAGATACGAAACACGGGAAACGTCAGTGCTAATGTAGTACTTTCACCCCTCAAGGATCCTGAAAGCTTTTTAAAGAATCACTTTCCCAAGCGAGTGAAAGTAGTTGAAAACAAAGAGGAGCGTTTGGAGAGCTGACAGAGGTGAACCGTTGTACAATAAACCGGAACATTCCAGCTAATTACAAGATATTAGCCAATTCTTACATGTGGGTACCTCTGACGTCAAAACTGTACCTTCCCAGACTCTCTTTTTCCTCCCGGCCTTTTGCATAACACTGCTTTTGGCAGGCAGTTCAGGTCATGAGATAACAGGCAAAACAGGACCTGCCTCCCTCTTACTCGGGACTCTTGTTAGAACACCTAAAACGCCATATATAAACCAACAAATGATACACTTTTTAAGTGGACTGACATGATATAATTGCATTTACATAGGAATCAAACTCTGAGATGTGCAAAAGCAAAACTATAATGGAATCTTGCAGTGTTTTAAGATGGTAATCAGATAATAGTGTAGTCAAAACTTCACCAAGCTACCTACAAATAGGGGAGGTTGACATTTAACAAAATTTAGTGCATAATACTTAAAACAACAAAAGCCACCAAAATGAAAAACTAAACTCCAATTTGAGATACACTACTTACCATAAATTGTTCCATGTCTTAACTTGTTCGGGACACGTCCTGCGCTGTATTTTTACATGACTCCCATTTTCTTTGTTGTTCTCACATGTAAATAATGCAAAAAAAACATCATTGCCGAATAGATATATCTACCACAAAACAAACAATAAAGAATTTCTTCTGGGGTTTTTTTAAGTGACAAAATATATACCATTATGCTGCCTTACTATAGGTAAAGTAAAGTAAAACAAAAAAAAATTACAAAAAATACAGTGTAGTGGAAATAATATGTATATCCCATGAAAAGTGTTAGCATATCAATACTGAAACGTGGGCAATATAACTTCAATACCAAATGAATATCACAGACTACACACAATCAATCTTTTTTTGCACATTCCTCCATGCAGAATTCTTTAGATTGTGTGATACTGGAGGGGTTTTCCTGCATACACATATTGACAGTTCAATTGATTTAAAACCTCCACTTGAAAATAATTGTATTTTCAGTGAAACGGTAGATTTTAAATAGGTTAGAAATGTCTCTAAATCTATTTTCAGTCACATAAGCTTCCTTCTGGGGGCCTCAGGCAGTTCTTTTGTTCTTGGCGTGATGGCAAGTACTTAAATGCTTAAGACCAGTTTATTCAGGTATATATAAGGTATGTCTTTCCCCTTTACTGATGTTCTACTAATTTAGATCTGAATCTAATAATTGGTGCACCCAAGTCTAACTTTAGAGACTTGAAATAGTGATAATTGTAGTGGTGCACTAACCTTTTCCTAACACAAGAAATGGGCATTTCTGTTTACTTACCCTCAAAAATTTCAAAAACAAGTGTCATATGTTAAATTATATTGCTATTAACTTTGGAGAAATGCCAATTCAATATTTGCATCTCTTAAAGTGGTCATGACATGAAAACATTTTGACATATAAGAGGTTTTGTACCATTAAAACATTCTGCAAATTTCTAAGCTTAAAATGTCCTCCTCATTATAAACAAAGCATTTATTTAATCAAGCTCGAAAAATAGCTCATTTTAATATTGGGAGACATTAGTTGGGTTGATATATTAGTTAATCTTGAGAGCTGTAATAGTAAAAACTAGGGGTGGGGGAAAAAATCGATTCTTAGATGCATCGCGATGCGGACGTGGACGATTATGAATCGATTCACAAATGTCAAAAATCGATTTTCAAAAAAAAATATTTTTTTTTTAGATATATATTTATAATAACTTAATATTGACGGAACGCAAAAGACGGAACTCTGAAGCGCGGAAGTGCAGTGCCCGCCCGGACCGTCTGTGGCGTGCACATAAAGCTGACGTGTGGAAATATTTTGGCTTCTGAAGTTGAAGGGGGAAAGGAGCTGGACAGTCAAGAGTCACACTAGTTGTAAGCTTTGTAGAATAAAACTAAAATATTTCGGAAACAATACAAATATGAGAAGCCATATGACGCGTTTCCACCCAGAGGAGGAAAAACACTCGGCTGTACCGGTCGTTGTTATTAATTTACTACAAGTATGCTGCTAGTTCAGGCACACATTTATTTTCCTTTTGGTTCTTTGCAATGTTAATAAAATCTATTGTACGTTAATTCTTTATGGGTCATTACTTACTTTTAAAGCAAAGTATTTATAGTCACACAAAAAGATTCAGATAATCGATTTAGCATCGAATCGCAGCCCTCTGAATCGTAATCGAATCGTGGGGTGCCTAGAGATTCCCACCCCTAGTAAAAACGTGCTAAAAGTTTGAGAGAGTTCCACATGTAATGCTTATTTCATATGCAGAGATGTTAGCCAATCACAGCAGTGCGCGTTTACACTGAAAGAGCGCTCAAATCAGAGGGCTAAAATCAGCCAGTCTTTAAAAATGGATAATTTGAGACAGAGGGTCAGAATGAAGGATGAAAATAATCATTTTCCACATATATATTTGCTTTTTTTGTGCAAAACTTTATTAACATTATAATTGAACCTCAAAAAAAAAAAATCCATGTCATAACCCCTTTAATATGTTGGGGAAATCATGGGGTGTACTTACTTTTTCACAGCACAATTTATTACCCATCAGTTCAGCTTTGTCCTAGTTTACCTTCACAGAAGCACATGTAACGCGTATCTGCTTCAGTGGGTTGTGACGAAGGCGGAGAGCTTTTGGAAGAATCCCACCTTAAGTCTGTTTGTTATGCATTTCCACATTTGTGGCATAAAAGGGTCCAGAAGGGTTTTTGGTTGAGCCTACGATGAGCTCATGAAATCTGGATCCCATCTGACAACAAAAGCCCTCCCCAGTTGCATCTAATCTGGGAAGAGGCAAACATCAACGGTGTGGTGTGGCAACAACCATGGCAAATGTGTATGACTATGACCCTTCAGCAGCTGGACTAATGTTCAGAATGGTTGACCCAGGCCATCTCCTTTAACAGCAGGAAGGATGAACCTTCACTCGTAACACCAACATGTTTGGCTTGTTTAACAGCCTGGCCGTTTCCTTTCCCAGCGCTATGAGCGAGCATTAATGAAGTTTTGCTGTAGAACAACAGAAGCAATTCAGGATGGAGGGGGACGCGGCCAGCCTGCCTCTTTCCAAAGCTCTTCCTACGCGCACCACTCAGCTCCATGGCAACTCGCAGCGAGAAGGCCAGCGCGTTACAATACGGGACTCTCACTTCCTGTCATAAAAGCCTCAGCGCTCTTTTTTTTTCATGATCCTTTGTGAAACAATAATAGGCCTGTTTTGGTTTCCACACATATCGCTCAGGGTCATGTCTCATCTGAACCTCCACTGCGAAGAGGTGAGAAAACGTCAGTGGAAAGATAACCTTTACTCCACAACGGTCTGAAAATGAGAAACTCGCTTTCAAAACTCCCAGCATGCCTCACACTCTAAAGAGGTCTTTTCACATGTTTCACATCAACTTGTCCAATGCATCGAACTCTATGGAGAGAAGTCCTCAAAAGACTTTTTGCCACTGACCTTTCGAAGTGCAGCCGATGACAACAGAACAATTCAAATGTTGTATTCAATGTGACTTTGCAACGACAGGTCAAGGTCTGCAACTACAGAGGTTTCTGACTTTCACAACTTTTTTTCATGCTAATAATTTAGTTTCAATTTAGTGCAAACAAAGCAACAAGAAATGTATTTTAAAAACCAACAAACTGCATCCAGAACTCCTGAATGTCTCAATTTACATTTACGCCTTTATATTTACCTTCATATTTTCACACCCAGAGTTCATTTTAATTAATAACTGTGATTTTAAATTAAATTAGCCACAATGCACAGGAAGTTAAATTGGAATTTGAATAACAGAAAGAGGAATTTACTGAATTGCAATTTAAAAAAATTCAACACGTAGTGCATGCTGGTATAAATGTGAAAAATGTGACATGACGTGTAGCCAAGTATGGTGTCCCATTCTGGGAATTAGTGCTCTGCATTTCACCAATCCAAGTGCACACTAGACATGTGCCGGTATTCGGTAATGCGATAAATCGCGGTAATGAATATGCACGATATTGTTATCGCGGCCACTTCAAAATACCGTGAAAAATAATAAATTTGAATTTAGACTTTTAGAACACGCATCAGCTAATTTTCTATCAACCGCTTAAACACTGCGTATATGCTCCGCAAAACACATGCGCACTCTGATGTAAACAATCCCCACATGTATAAGCACTGTGTGCACGCGGCGCAGAGCGCACTCTAGTCTAATGTAAACAATCATCACATGGAGTAGAAGCATGGCGGAAGGAGGAAAGCTGCCGATGATTTACCCCCCGCAGGGCTGCCAACTCTCACGCATTCAACTTGAGACTCAAGCGCCTTTCAGACAGGACGCAGAATACTCGCGGGGACGTTTTGTTGCTGCGTCGACCAAAGCACGCCGGGGTCAAAGTTAAAAATAGTTCAACTTTTTATTTGCAAAATAGCAAATCGCGTTCTGTCTGAAAGCCGCTTTACGGAATTGACACTTTTCACACGCTCTCACGCAGAGAAAAATCGCGGAGCAAAGAGGACACCGACACCGACAGACTATACAGAGCAGGTTATACTTTTGATATGAAAAAAAAAAGGTTCTGTCCATTGTGACAGATCGCTGCGCCTCAGTTCAAGTAAACCGATCATCTGTTACTTTTTATTTAAAGATACTGTACAACTTACCTTAAGGTTTATGCCTCATACAAAATGTCGATCAATCAGTGTTTTTCACGGAAAGAGGTCAATAAAACTGCAGGAGAACAGTTATGTCACAGAACGTTACATTTACCTCAGGAAAGCCATTTAATGACCAGCACTTTAGTTGACTAGAAAAAATTTTCATTTTGCTAAATATGTGCACTTTATTATATATTAATTATATGTTTACTTATTACATAATTGTTATTATAATGAAAACCGCATTATATTTAATTTTTTTCTGTTTACAGCATTATGTGAGATATATTTTTTTCTTGAGAAAAATTAACATGCAGACTGTAGCCTACCTAATATTTATCCAAATGAGTCAATATTGAATTAAGATTAAAATCAAATACAATAATTTATTTGAATAATACAAACAGTAACCTACCAGTCATTGTACCATGTAAACATTGTAACACGTTGTCACTAAACTTAATAAAATTCTGTTTAGTTACCATGTTTTGAAAATCACAATTACACATTGTGATGCAAGTTGTTTTTTTAGATACCCGCAATCCATCTGTTTCTCTTCAGCAATTAAAATATCGTGATAATACCGTATACCGTGATAAAAGCTCATTCAATTAATCGCAGCACGAAAATTTGATACCGGCACATGCCTAGTGCACACACACAGCAGCGAGTATTGAACACACACACACCGTGAACACACACCCGGAGCAGGGGCAGCCATTTTTCTTTCATTTTTATGAACAGATAATCGCTATAAAATAGAACTATATATAATATAAATGTAAATATAAATATATATAAATGACTCCTAGTGTGGGAAATTCACACACATCTAAAGTGCAGTGTTATGGAAGAACCATTTCCTTTTCACATCCAATATCCAATTAAAAAAATTTGATATATTTAGAAAACGAAACTTCTGTATGAAAACAGGTAATGGCAATAAAATAATATATAATTAACAAATAAAAATTAAATAAATATATCCTTGCAGTATAAAGATATTTCTCTCTCTCTCTCACACACACACACACACACACACACCTGGGACCTGGGAGTTATACTAGACCACAACTTGTCTTTCGAAAATCATATTTCATATGTAACAAGAACAGCCTTTTTCCATCTTAGAAACATTGCTAAATTACGTAACATGCTATCTGTTTCTGATGCAGAAAAGTTAGTTCATGCATTCATGACCTCGAGACTAGATTACTGTAATGCTGTATTAGCCGGTTGTCCTGCATCTTCAATAAACAAGCTACAGTTAGTCCAAAATGCAGCCGCTAGAGTTCTTACTAGGTCAAGAAAATATGATCATATAACACCAATTTTATCATCTCTACACTGGTTACCTATCAAGTTCCGTATCAATTACAAAGTACTACTACTGACCTATAAAGCCCTAAATGGTTTAGCTCCTGTGTATTTAATGGACCTTCTATCGCCCTACAATCCATCGCGTTCTTTAAGATCACTAAATTCGAGGCTTCTAGTCATTCCTAGGATATCTAAGTCCACTAAAGGAGGGAGGGCGTTCTCACATTTAGCTCCTAAACTCTGGAATAGCCTTCCTGATATTGTTCGAGGCTCTGACTCGCTGTCCCAGTTCAAAACTAGATTAAAGACGCATCTCTTCAGCCAAGCATTTACATAATGCTTACCTTTTATAATACTGCTGAATCAGATCAAATGCATTTAATACTATAAAACTTGAAGAGACTGTAGGTTATCTGTATAGGTTGCATAATATTTGCAGTCATTACGTTCCTGTGTATATTGCGTGAATGACGGGTGGTTGGGCAGATATTGTGTTGCGGTAGGTAGTATGCCATACGGAACCGTTGTCCACTGAAACTGCCTATTCACGACACCAGTGGGGCTCGACAGCCTGAGTCAACGGGTTGGCGCGTATGGTTGGGTTGCGGAGAGATTGTGAGATTGTGGTTAGGTCTCAGCAGCAGGAGGGACGTAGAGGTCAGTAAGCTGGGCTGAGTTGAGTGGGGGACGGAGGGGGGTGATTTTGGGACGCAAGAGTCACTGTCTTCATGTTTTGTCATTTACGCCTGTGTTATGGAAATCATCATTATGAACAGCAGCTACGCTAATTATTTTCCCTTTGCTTTTCTGCTGTTATCTCGGGACGCGAGTCCCGAGAAAATGGCGTTCGTCAGCTCCAGTTTGTATCCAGCCTCTCACAGAGACTTCAGATGCTCCAATCACAAAGCCTATGAAGTGACGACTCAACACGGGCGATATGGACTCTCTATGGTGGACGGCACTGATCCTCAACAACTCGTCTTAAGACCGGCGTGCATACTTGGACTTCCAAAAAATACTCTAAATGTTCCGATCCAATCTGACTTGTAATGCTGCCCGAATCATGCACGGTTCCTTCGTTGGCCAGAGGAGAACTGGCCCCCCGACTGAGCCTGGTTTCTCCCAAGGTTTTTTTCTCCATCCTGTCCCTGATGGAGTTTTGGTTCCTTGCCACTGTTGCCTTGGCTTTTGGCTTGCTTAGTTGGGGACATTTAATATTCAATAATATTATTGATCTGCCTTACTTAAGGTGGACGTTGATGCAATATCTTTTAGAAACAAACTTTGTTATATTGTTTTCATGTTATCACTGTGAAGCGCTTTGATACAATCTGTATTGTAAAAAGCGCTATATAAATAAAGGTGACTTGTCTTGACACACAGGCCTATTGCAATCACTTGTTGTATATCAATGGCAAGTTATATTTCTCAAACAGTTCTTCTCTCATCTGACACATGTCCAGCCAAGCTAAACAGGACAAGTGGAGCATGTGCAGGGAAACGATTGGGAAATAATAAAAACAAGTTTAAATGGGTAAATTTTCTATAAATATTTTTTAGTCTTCATTTTCTTTCTGACATAGCCTAGCCTACTTCAGTTCTTGTTAAAACACACCAGACATGCAAATTCTTTGCATTTTGGATGAAATCATATTTATTTTGTCCATCAAAAGTGTGCTTTCACTTAAATTGAGCGCAGCAAAAATAGATTCGGCGCCGAAACCCGCGCTTCACTGTTGCTCACGCGACGCTCCTGCTCGACGCTCACGCGCTGCTCCGGCTCCCGGTGTGAATGCACTCATTGATTAACATGCACGCCGAACAAAAAGGTTTCCTACATGTGCGCGTGCCGTGTGCACGTGTGATGCTGATGTTGCGCGATGTTAATCATGCGGCGCCCGAGTGCATTTGACCGGCATAAAATCGGATTATGTCAGACTGACCGGCCGGTCGCCGATCATGGCCGATCACGTGAAAATCGTCCGATTCCGGTCACCAGCCGATCAATCGGTGCATCTCTACCTGTAACTTTCAATTGCAAACAATTTACATTGTGAAATTTTAAAGATCACATATAAATCCCTTCAAGAGTCAAAAGTAACGAGTCACGAGTAAAATCATCTTTCTCAAATAGACGCACAACCAATGCATTGAAGCCATGATGCAAGTCATGTGAACGGACCTAGAGATTAGCGCAGTGCTGTCTCTCAGGATCACATCTGCTCCGCAGTCATTAGCTGGTCATCGCAGGAATCAGTTAGTGTATGATATTTTATAAGCTTTTAAGAGCCACAGGCCACTTTGGCCACTCCTTAAGCACTCAACCTCACTACAACAAAGTACACTTCAAAAGGACCCGCAATGAGGTCAATTAAGACGTTAAAATTAATTCTAAGAATTACAAAATAGGCCACATAAATGAGTAATGTTTATACAAGTGTGCTTTTGGTAAGTAAATGATCTTTACTTTACCCAACTTTACTTTGTCCCACACTGTACAAAATATTTGGCCAGTAAGAAACGGCCCCAGCCAACCACCTAGCACCCCAACACCCTAGCATTGCGTTGCCAAGTACTGCATGCAAATAAGCATCACTCGCATATTCTTTGGAGAATTAAAAATCAACTTATTTTTTTCTTAAAAACATTTCAAGCTCAATTCTGGCTTTACTACATGCCGATCCAGCTCCTCCCCCTCATCCTTCCTGTCTTCTCTTTTAACTTTAGCTGAATTAAAGTGGCAGAGGCTCCCCCAGAAATGCAAATGTAATGGTACTGTCACTATAGGTTATATGACGAGCAAGAGATATCCATTACTTTCATCGCAGCGATGTTTTAATTATAAGTGCAGCATTCTTAAATAGTCCCACCCCATACTGAGAGGGAACTCAAACCAGCAATTAGGAGGCCTTTGGATGACAGGTAGTTTATGCAGGGGGTGAATTTATATGAAGAAACTCGTGCATACAATTATAAGATCAGAGCTGAATTTCAAAGAAAATATTGAAATAAAATGTCACTGCTCCTTTTTTATGCCTCTGACCTACTGTGTCAAGCTTTTGGGTGAATGGGTTTGGTTAAATATTAGGGCTAAATATAAAAATGTCAGTTCCCTGCATTTACAACCTCAGACAGATTGACAAACTCGATTGAAAAATTGATAATGACACTAATTTTGCAACACTGACACAGATATTATTAACTGACTTGAGCTGAATAATCACTATTGCCTTCTGTAAAGCTGCTTAGCTAAAATGAATTCAATGTATAATTGATGAACTTTGCAACGCTGAAAGTTATAGAAGTGAATTGAGACAACATTGAGCTGAATGACACTACTATCATATGTAGAGCTACTTTACAGCTAAAAGTGAATGTTTCATAACTGATGAATTTTACAAAATTATAACGGTTATCTTCCGGTTTAATAATATGAGGGTGTTTTGAAAAAATCTGAATTGTATAAATCACTATAAATGTAACTTGACTGCATTTCACCCTAATTGTTCTTTAAAGTGCCCCATTATGGTTTTTCAGATATTAACTTGCATGCAGTGTGTAATATAGCTGTTTGTGAATGTAAAAGGTCTGCAAACTATTCCAAATCAAACTGCATGATAAATAAAGTTATTGTCTCCCAAAAGAAAGTAATTCCAGTCTTGCTTCATACGTCCAGTCATTGTTTATTCATAACAATGTAATACATTTGCATAATAGCCACCTACGGTCTTCACTGGCTGCCCGCGAACAATGTCTACTTTGACCCGTCCTCAAACACTGATTTGGGTCTAGGGATGGGTATCGAGAACTGGTTTCTGTGTTGCGCACACATCCAAAAACGTGCGCTCAGAAAGCCGCCTCTCATACTGTGGTGCGCGATAGTGAACTGAGTTCTCTTCCGCGTCTTTTTGCATTTCAACGGACAAACACACAAAAATGTCTAAATATTCTTGTAAACACAGTCAGTTACGGCTGTGGTCAGAAATAATGGCATCCCTGGTCAATATGATACAAAATGGCTGGAAAAAAAATAAACCTGCATTGTTTATCCTTTTGATCTTTCATTCAAAAATCTAACCTTTCATTGAAGTAAAAGAATTGAAAGTGGGGGGTAAATCACATTAGGAAATAAATGCTTTTCTCCGCAACACGCTGGCCATAATTATTGGCTCCCTGTTATTAAATACTTTTTGCAACCTCCTTTTTTCAAGATAACTCTGAATTTTCTCCTATAATGCCTGATGAGTTTGGAGAACACCTGACAACTGAATCTCTACAGATCCTTCAAATTCACAAGTTCATGTTGGTGCTTCTTCTCTGCAGTTCACCCCACTCATTTTCTATAGGGTTCAGTTTAGGAGACTGGGACGGTCATTGCAGAAGCTTCATTTTGTGCTCCGTTACTCATTTTTGTGTTGATTTTGATGTTTGTTTAGGACCGTTGTCCTGATGGCAGATCCAACCACGGCCCATTATAAGATTTCTAGCAGAGACAGTCAGGTTTTGATTTTTTATCTGTTGGTATTTGCTAGAATCTATAATACCATGTATCTGAACAAGATGTCCAGGACCTCCAGGAAAAATGTAACCGTAGGCATGGGGTGCTTTTTATCCCTGTTTGCACCAAACACATCTGGTGGGTTTGCTGCCAAAAAGCCCTTTTTATTTCATCTGACCATATAATCCGGTCCCTTTTAAAGTTCCAGTCATGTCTGACAACTGAATATGAGTTTATTTTTTGAGGATCGAGGAGGATTTTTCTTGAAACCCTCCCAAACAACATGTGGGGATGTTGGGGTTGTTTGATATATTTTTTTTAGGCTTTCTGACCCCAAGTCTCAAGTAATCTCTGCAATTCTCCATCTGTGATCCTTGAAGAGTCATTTGGCCACTCAAGCTTTCCTCCTCACCGTGCATTAGGACAATATAGACACACGTCCTCTTCCTGGCAGATTCGTAACATCTTTAGTAGTTTGGAACTTCTTAATTATTGCCCTGATTGTCAAAATGGGGATTTTCAACTCTTTAGCTATATTTTCTAACAGTCACTTTCTATTTTGTGATGCTCAACAATCTTTTGATGCACATCCGAACTATATTCTTTGGTTTTACTCATTGTGATGGATGATTAAGGGAATTTGGCCTTTGTGTTTCCTCATATTTAAACTCCTGTGAAACAATAAGTCATAGCTGGACAATTTCATGTTCCTCGTCACCTTGGAGTGCAAAAAAAAAAAAAGGTAAATATTAATGTGAATATAATTCAGAGATATTTTACTCGTAAAAAAATCTAGGGGTGCCAATAATTGTGGCCAACATGCTTTGGAGAAAAACATTTATTTCATAATGTGATTTCCCCCCGACTTTCAATTCTTTTACTTCAATGAAAGGTTCAATTTTTGCAATTTTTTTTAATGAAAGATCAAAAGGATAAACAATGCAGATTTATTTTATACAGCCATTTTTGATCATATTTACCAGGGGTGCCATTAATTCTGCATTTCGTGCCGTGAACTTAAACAGTTGATAAAGAAAATGCATGTGTAACAGTATATTGGATCTGTGCAGCTCTTAAAGTGACAGCAACCTAATATTCCTGCTGCTGTCTCTATAATAACGTTAACCCAACAACGAAAGACAAAGATGTTCTTGACTGAATAACTTTAACTATATTTGTAATGTAGCCTATATTTTATTCATAAAATCCAATTATTTTACATTTGATAACAGTTTCTGTACATCTTAAAACGCTGATTATTTCAATCGTATTTTTGTTCTGTTGTATTTATTTGTGCAATTGCTAATTTGTTTATTTGTTCTTTTTTAGTTACTAAGTGTTTAATTGTCTTTAATAATGTTTGAAATGTATATTTAGTTAGGCTAGTTTTATATTTTTTTTTCTTTTTGCTATGGTATTTTTAAACCATAGGCAAAAGTTCCTTGTGTAAGTGTTCTTTAGCATGTTGATTTTTGCTCATGGTATTCAGCTACAATGAAATGTTTTGCAATAAGACTTAGAATAAATGTGAATGATATCTAAGTTTTTTTTTTTTTTTTCAATTGCAACCTTATTGCAATTGAAATTAGGAATCAATAAGAATTTGAATAGATAAGCAGAATCAAGAATCATTCAAATTCAAA
This sequence comes from Tiaroga cobitis, assembly GCA_030578255.1. Classification (NCBI taxonomy): domain Eukaryota; kingdom Metazoa; phylum Chordata; class Actinopteri; order Cypriniformes; family Leuciscidae; genus Tiaroga; species Tiaroga cobitis. The sequence goes on from CM060599.1 coordinate 47,806,456, forward strand.
TGATACCAACCCTAATTGTGTCATGGAAAGGAGGGGTTTAGAGAGAACGAGTCGTTTTAGAGTCTTTGAGAAATTAAGTGATGTACAGTGTATTTTATGAAAATTAACGTTTTTTGACCTTTGGTGCATGAAAACATGTTGTAGGAGACTCCAAAACTAAATTAGTAACCTTTAAAATAGCATAATAGGGGCACTTTAAAGCCTCACAAAAGAGTTTGCATACAATACTGACGTACAGTAGCCTGTTTATGACAGAAAAAGCATGCTAAAAACTATCGCTTTCACAAATATTTTGGCTTCACAAATGTTTGGGCCTCTAATTAGAGTAATGATCACGGTTATGCCTCAAAAGTGAATGGGCAACAAACTGACATGTTTCATTGTGTGATTAATAGCCACACACACACACAGAGAAAAGCTTGTTTGTTTACAGTAAACTAAACAAAGGCAATGGCATCAGCGGCAGCCTTGAATGACACAGACCAATGAGGGCAAACGCAGGGCTTGGCTTCCCCCTTCCTCTTTCTAAACTCATTCCCCAAAAGGAAAATTCTTGCAGAACTAAACCTTCTAGTAGCGCTTGAGCGTTGGCAGCTGGTCAATACCAATGCTGCAGTGTGGGAGGGGTGTCCCTGCTCCTTCAGGCCTTGCCTGATTCCCACAATCCTGTTCTGTTTTGGGTAAGAGGCTGCGACCTAGGGGTCACCTAACCCAGGAGACCAAACATCAGAAGTTTGATTGAATGAGAGAAGAACAATGGTGTGTAAAGACGCAGAATCTATACGGGCCTTTCAGAAGAGTGCTGACGCTGTAATGAATGCAGTCATGCTTGAAATGTGTTCAGCCTGAATGGAGCAGAATCGGTATGAGGGAGGGACCCAAAGAAGATGGAAAACAAGTGAACACATAAACAGAGACATAGTTAAAGGTGAAGTGTGGCATTTAAAATAATGACTGTTTTTAATAAGTTTCAAACAAACCCACAGTCTTACATTTTTAAACCAAACAGCTAGTACCTCCCAAAACTCACGCTAGTCGAGTCATTGTGTTCCAGTCTGGTTCCTGTTTAGTACCACAAGTATGTGGCACAAAAAAGCCTATGGTTTAGTTTGTCTGAAATCAAATACTTCCCTACTATACATAATGCGAAAAACAGTACACCAATAGAGCAGTATGTCCAACTGCTAACTTTATATTAGCATTAGAAAAACGGTAGGTGAAAAGTACCCGAATGACTACCTACTACTATATCTGATGGACTATCAGGGATAGTTTAAGGGATAGTTCCCCCAAAAATGAAAATTAGCTCATGATTTACTCACCCTGAAGCCATCCTAGGTGTATATGACATTCTTCTTACAGACGAATACAGTCGGATTATATAATAAAATGTCCTGGCTCTTCCAAGCTTTATAATGGGAGTATATGGGTTTTTGTTTTTGGAAGTCCATCAAAGCACATCCATCCCTGATAAAAGTGCTCTCCACACGGCTCTGGGGGCCTTCTGAAGCGAAGCGATGCGTTCATGTAAGAAAAATATTCATATATAAACTTAAATAAAAATAAAATTAAATAACTAGCTTCCGACAGAGAGCCGTACGCAAGTCGATTTACGCCAAAAGAGTGACACTTGACGATGTATGACGTAGGATGTAGGAGTAGCATGAGCTTTGACGCCTCTCGCGGTTCAAACAAACAGGACTGGGCAGCCGCGTACGTCATTACGTTGTGCGTCAAGTTCAAGGGTTCAAGGGTAAGTTATTTTAGTCGATAAAGTTTTAAATACGAATATTTTTCTTATACGAACGCATCGTTTCACTTCAGAAGGCCTTTATTAACCCCGCCAGAGCCGTGTGGAGCACTTTTATCAGAGATGGAAGCACTTTGAAGGACTTCCAAAAACCCATTCACTCCCATTATAAAGCTTGGAAGACCCAGGAATTGTTTTAATATAACTCCGATTGTATTCGTCGGAAAGAAGAATGTCATATACACCTAGGATGGCTTCAGGGTGAGTAAATCATGGGCTAATTTTCATTTTTGGGTGAACATTCCCTTTATCTATCCCGTGAGGTGACGGGAGAGAAGTTGTAAATGCCGGTGAAGCGACATTGCTGGCGTCGAAGATCACATGACAGTTACAACATGGCGGATGTGCATGTCTGAATTCCATTCATGCTATACAAATTCATACTACATAGAACACACTTTTTTAACGTTCTCAAAGTAAATTCGAACCAAATATAGTATTTACTATTTCGGATTGCTATGCAGTCCCTAAGGTGTTCTGAGTTGGTTTTGGCACAATGCATAAAAACAAAAACTACAGTAAAAACTTCACTGAACAGTAGAATGTTAATATTGCATAATTAGACTGGTACAATATTGAAAATTTCTTTCATTATCTAACTAGGAGTTTTCTGCAAGTTTATACGATGCTAAAGTAGTTGCTATTCTATTGCTAGGCTGTTACTAAGGTACTGTGGGTGGTTGTCAAGGAATTGCTATGCGGTTGCTAAGATCTGACTGTTTGGCACATTTTTGTATGTTTTTAAGGAGTTCTGAGTGTTTTAAAAGTGGTTGCTAAACCATATGTTTTGGTTAATACGTTTTTTATTCTCAAGTTAAAATATATTTTTTTTTAAATCAATTTACTTGAGAAGCAACAATGCATAATATAATTTTCTTTAATACGAGTATATATTGTGGTAGTGCACTGGCAGATTTTTTCACTTATTTGATAGATACAAGTTAAAAATTTGTAAAAATGAAGACAAAATAAACTTAAATGTTCAAGACGCAATTTCTAAAAACATACTTATGCAATGATCCTTCTCACACTTTATCTTGTTTTACATATTTTTAGATATGTGTACTGGAAAACGAATATACACAAATTAAAGTAATTCTTGGCCCTAGAAAAGGAAAATATCTAGGACTTTTTGTTAGTTTACACCACATTCATTACTCATCGATCTCTGATTTGAGACCAAACTGACATACTGACCATCCGTTCCTCTTCTCCGTGCGTGATCTGACCTCTCTGTCCTGAGATTACCATGTTGACCATTGCCATGTCTGACGTCAGGCAAGATAAAGAGTGGAGGACAGTTGCGCACAAAACTGTAATAATCTGGGACGACGCTTTTACGTTGGTCTTTATGCTTTTTTTAATACTGCATTATTTTGTTAGATTAATGTACCATGGGGATGTGGACGGGGGGGGGGCAGCAAATCCTCTAAACGCTTAAAACTGTGGTGGGTATGGAGGCATTAGGAGTAAACAGGAAAATTCCTTCTTGCATCATATCAGAGAACTAGATTCAAGGCAGAAACAACATTAAAGTGGGATTAATGCAGAGATATTGAACACAAACACAATAAGGCAAAAGCCTGGAAACATTTGTCTGAATCCATTTCTCTTGATCTTAAAAAGACATTTGATATAAAGTCTTTTGATTAAATGTTTTAAATAATTTTGTTATCTTTTATCCCAGCATGCACCTCAAGTTACTTGAGAGAAGGTACAGATTCAGCAGAGCTGGAATCTAGACAAAGTAGCTCATTTCATTTGATTAACATTTTTTGTCATTAACTACTCTCCACATTTCCATTTATGTTACTGCAATGACTTTACAATGTGAAAAAAAGCAGGTGTGTCCAAACTTTTGTCTGGTAGTGATTCTTCTACATTTATCCGTTGGTCACTAAAGTAGAGGTTTTATAGGACAATGTTGGACCTTGTATCCTCTTTACGTACTAAACAGCATATAAAAGTCATAAAAAGCAATCTGACTGCCACACACTGTAAACACTCATGAGAATGACATCCACACAACTTTACGCATTTAAAACTCTTTAAAGTTATTTTAGCCCCTCTCACACACATTTAAAGGGATAGTTCATCCAAAAATAAAAATACTGTCATAATTTACTCACACACGTGTCGTTCCAAACCGTGCGGTTATTATTCTTCTGTTGCGCACCTCCGAAAGAATATCGTGTGTGCTTTTTCCATATAATGAAAATGAACAGTGGAATTATGGCTTCAGAAGACATGAAATATTCAGCATGCGTCACACAGATCATTTTTATGGTGCTTTAATGGTGCTTTCTGTCATTTTTGAAGCTTTACAGCTCCAGGTCCCCATTGACTTTCATTGTATGGAAAAGAGCAGTGTCAATATTGCGCTAAAGAAAGAGTTTGGAATGACATGAAGGTGAGAAAACAGCACTTGTAAACACGTGTACATTGTAAATACAATGTTATGAGCATGTATGCAATCTTCTGTGGCATGGCTCTGCCCAAAATGAATTTTCAATCAAATTTGAAATTTAAACAGTTTATTGACGCTGTTTATTTTGGCTGTTGTGCTGTTGTGCCATTCTCTGGTGATTTATGCCCCTTAGGAACAGGAATGTCCAGGAATGTTCCACACCCAGACTTCACCACAGTCTCCACCACAAGCAATATTAAAATCTGGACAGTTATAGGAATCAGAAAGTGCAGTCTGGTTCTGATTAAGGCCGAATTTTCTCTGGGGAAGGAGGGAGGGAGGACAATAAGGACAAGGTCAATGCAAAGTACCACTTCCTAAGATAAAAAAAAATAGACATTTTATTTGTGTGCTGTTATGCTAATTATGCTAATTACAATATCATGTCTTTAACACAGTAAATTTGATTGGAATCAGTAGTAAATATAGATGCTGTCTGTGTTGAGCATTTAAATCAATCAATCAAGTTCCGTTTTGAATGCAACCTAAGAGCTCAGATGCCTATCTAGGCCACTCGGTTTTGGAATAATACTCTATCCTGGTTTACTAGCTGTGTGTATTTGATCATTAACAGGCCGAGGTGAAAGCAAATAAAATCTTGGTCCAGCTTTAATGAGCTCCGCAAATCCCTCTGGAAGAGGTGAGGCGGCACGGCTGTAAGCTTTACTCATAAAGGATTGAAGTAAACAGTGAGTCATTAGGCCAAGAGCAAAAGATCAGTGCCATCGTGTCACTAACAGCTTATACTAAGGTGCGCGCACTTTGAAGAGATCACCACCTCTGTCAGGGAGATGAGCATCTAGGGCTTCAGCGTGTGGCCCTTCAACACCGTTAACAAGACTACAGCTGCTAATCCCATGATCCCTCCAGAGGCATCGAGAGCCAAAGGGCAAAGTTCAGCTTTGAAAGCAGAGTAGTTGTAGTAGGCCTGTGTGAAGACCAGCCATTGAACTGAATCACATTTTGAAGAAATTCATAGGTCTGTATATAGGTTGTTGTTGTTTTTTTACAATATTACTGTTTTTGCTGTGTTTTGGATCAAATAAATGAAGCCTTGGTGAGCAGAAGAGACTTATTTTAAAACATAAAAAAATCTTACCGTTATAATAGTTTTTTTTTATTCTATGTATAATACACAGTATATGTATGTATGTATACGTGTGTATATATATATATATATATATATATATATATATATATATATATATATATATATATACATATATATATATATATATATATATAACCATTAAAATGCAATAAGACAAAGGAGAACAATATTCGTTATTTGCAAGTCCATAAGTGTTTTTTTTTAACTGTTCTTGGGTTAATTTCAAGTTGAATGTGACAAAATAGTGACTATACATACACAAATTATGTATAAAATAAAAATGGTTTAATAATGATGATACATTTTACATTTACATGTCAATTTGACGTTACAAAAGTAATGACTAATGAATAATGATCAGTAAAGACCTGCTCCGAGTCATTAGAGAGTTTCAAACAAAAACTCAAGAGTTGAAGACTGTTTTTTTTTTTTTTTTTTTTAATGGCTGATTAGCAAATCGGACTGCATTGGTTACCCAACCAGTGAGGACAACATAATAGAAAGAGGTCTTGTCTGCTTGTGTCAGCTTTTGTGGCATCCACTCTTATTCTGTCATCACATTCAATTTGGACTCTTAGACACGAAAACATTTTAGTTTCGTTTTTTTCATTCATTAGTGGAAAAACGCACATTTGAGAACCGGTAACAGAGCAGAATGGCATGAAAATCTGTTTTTAAAACAAGAGAAACCCAATTCCCATCCTAACTCATTCCAAAACCAGGGCTCATTCTGCACGGCTGGTCGTTGCGTGATCCAAACCGAGCAGAGCTTTTGAATGAGTGATGGCATGGTTAGGACCTGTGAGGTCGTGGCCTAGTGAGCAGTAACATAACCCCAATCAGAAGCACTGACGTCGATGGCCTGGCTTTGCTCTACAGTGCCTGCGTGTGATGTGCTGTGATGAGGTCAGTCTGGACACAGCATCTCTGTGTGCTCTCAGACCTCTGACTGGCTCATCCATCTCTTACTGGATTATGGAATATTAATCCCTGACCATCATTACCCTCAAAACAAACGAACAACTTTCCTGACATCAGCAAAACAATTTCTTTCCTTTCAATTTCTTTCCTTGTTCTTCGTATTTGGGCTATTCGGTTTGCGAGGTGTAATTGTCGACGGTTTGACACAGTTTTGGATTGGTCCATCAGTCATCTCACAGTTGTCGTCAGATCAACAGGTCCATAAGATTAAACTTACTTAACATGATCAATTTTGTTCCAGCTTAGTAATAAGGTATCCATTCAACACACTAAGTTACAGCCATGCTTTCATTTCAAAAAGGTCATTTAATGCACATTTTAATGCATGCAGCAACCTTGCACAGAAAAAAAAGAAAAGAAAAAGAAAATCAACACCGATAATAATAATAAACTTTTCTTGAGCAGCAAATAAGCATATTATAATGATTTCTGAAGGATCGTGTGACTGAAGATTGGAGTAATGATACTGAAAATTTAGAAAACAAATTACATTTTAATTTAAATCCTGAAGAAAAATAGAAAACTATTCTAAATTGTAATAATATTCACAATATTATTATTATTTTATTTTTTTTACTGTATCTTAGATTAAATAAATACAGCCTTTGTGAGCATAAGATACTTCTTTCAAGAACATTGAAAAATGTTAACGTTTCCAAACTTTTGACAGGTACTGTATACATATATATTATGCACACACATTGTGTGTACATTTGTAACAAATTGTGTGTACAAATTTGTACATTTGTGCACATAAATGACATTTTGTGTAATTCGTAAATAGTTTTAAGGACTATTAACGAAACCGAATGTCATTGAAATAAACAGGTTTCAATATATGGAACATGGAAGCAGTTCAAAATATGAACTTTGCGGAGAGTCCTGCAAAGCCACAGAAACAGAGCTCCCTGGGTAAAGACAACAACAGTCATCCACCCGGGGGCCTCCCGGGGACAAAGAAGCCCAGTGAAGCTGTCAGCTACAAATGAAAACTCGCTTAGAGGGGAGGAATGCGGGGGAGTTGCGCTGCCATACGGCCCACAGCTGTTCTCCGACACAGAGCCGGCCCGTGACGCCGCGCATGGACAGAGATGGCCCAGGGGCCCTCGGGGGACGGAGGTGGATGATATTCTATATACATAGGCATTTGTGGCTACACACGGAAACAAAACTGTGTCCGCCCGCCCACATTCACTTATACCATTAAACACAAGACATGAACCATGCTGAACTAGACAGGACATGCATGGCTCAAATGGTATACATGAAGACAACATGTGGATGCAACTCCACGAAACTGAGCTAATTACAAACCAAAGCCGTATGATGTAATCCAGATCATTTCCTGAGAAGCAACTGGGGAATACATTTTCTAGTTTGGGTGTTTTTTAAATGCATATTTTATCTTTATTGGACAGCTCCATAAACGCCCGTTCTCAGGAACACGGCCACAGAAACAGAAAAACACTAAAATGTTTTCCGGGAACAAAAGCCGTTATACAATAATGATTAATCTGTGCATTGTTTTGTTTTGTTTTTCAAATAAAAAATAAACCTTCGCAATATTTTATCAAAATCGAATGACTTGCTCCACCTATGCAACAACCGTCCTCTTGGTTATTTTAACTCCTTACCTCAAAGCACCCGTCTTCCTTCTGGAAACTTTTCACAATCCACTCAATTACTGATGGTTACAATAAAATTAAGCCTGAAATCACAGAATATCCTGTTTTATTACCTTTTTCAATTATTACATTTAATTATGCTTTCAGCTGTTAATACAAGTATAGTACTCTCCTCCTTTAAAACATTTTACCATGAATCATCATTATTCCATCACTATATTAAATCCAGAATTCCACTGATTTCATAGAAAATACTGAAGTCAGAAGATTCCATGATCAAAGACTTAGAATAAATTTAATTCTAAATTTTCAGATATTCAAATAATCAAATATATTAAATATTTACAAATTGAGGCTCCATATGATTGTGCAAGTAAAAGATGCAAAAACTTGAAAACACACAAAAATAAACTACAGCAACAGGTCAAATACTTGAAAAAGCCAGCGTTTTCTGCTGAATATACAGTGCTACGGCAAAATAAATATTTTACTCGAGTTTATGGTTATGAATGTGTGTTTTACATCTGAATTGAATGTGAAACACATCTTTCCGGTTGCTCTTATGGGCGGCACGCAAAAACAAACATACCGTGTGACCACCAGTGTAGTCTGATTCACGAGCAAATGACTCTTCAGAGTCAGGTCTTTTAACGAATCGTTCCAATCTTAATCAGTCTGACAAATCCTTCACTGAATCAATCAGAGCAGCTACTGAATCAACTGAATCATGCCTGCTTACTGTACTCCAAGTTATCATTATCATATCAAAATCTCTCAAGGCAAATGCAAAGAATCAAAACTCTAAGAAACAAACAGAAGCCAGCAGCTAAAATGAGTGTTATATGTGCAGTGTACTTACTTCTGAATCTGCGGAGTTGAAACAGTGAGTGTGTGTGAGAAAAGACGACGCTGGTGTGGGTTCCGCAGACCTGTAGCAGTAATGAGCCTGTTCTTCCACTCCAGCTGCCCGTATGCCGTTCGCTCTGCAGGAAAGAGCTCTATCAGCAGCATTGTCTGCCTCTCCATTTCCCCTGCCTCTGTTTACTTATGCCTTCCTCCACATCCTCATCGGATCTTCTTTATAATCCTTTAACAGTCAATGACACACATGTAGCAAGTTTGAAGGCACCTCCTAACGAAACTAGTTTCAGACTTCCAAAGCACCAGAGCGTCATGTCTAATGACCAGGCCCACACAAAATCTGCACAACTGCAACTGTAAAAACTCTACAGAACTGGCGAATCCATCACTCACAAAGTTCTACGTTACCTGTTGGTTCTTCATTTTTATTAGCCTAAATCAGGGGTGTCCAAACCAACTTGAAAGGTTTTTCTATCAAATGAGACCATGTACTTCATAATGGCGTTTTTTTAGCCATTACTTTTAAGTATGCCACTTGAAATCACATGAAACCATTACAAATGCCTTCAGGGGTGTAAGGGGTTAACAGTGACAGTCAACAGGGACCTTACATATTAGTCAAGTCAAGTCGCCTTTATTTATATAGTGCTTTTTACAAAGGAGATTGTTTTAAAGCAGCGATAACAGGAAAATAATGCAACAAAGTTTGTTTCTAAAAAAAAAAAAGCGTCAATGTCCAGTTTAAGTTCGGTGATGGTTCATTTTTGTTGTAAAAAAGTTATTAATTTAGTTCATTTATAAAGCCGCTCTGGAGAAAACCGTGATGTCATTGTCCAGCTCACTTCAGTTCTCATTTAACGGTGTCAATGCAGGGAGATCAATAATATTGTTTAATATGAAATTAAATGGCCCCAACTAAGCAAGGCAAAAGACAAAAGGCGAAAAAGGCGGCAGTGACAAGGAACTGAAACTCCATCAGGTGACAAAATTACTTAAATAAAGCTTAAATGATCAGGATTGGGATCGGTATCGACTGATCATAATGACTAAATCGGTATATCGACTGCAAAAATCCTTATCACAGAGACAGTATCCCTAATCGACATCTTAGTAGACAAGTAGTTATGCACATTTTGGATTCGGACAAGCCTTGATGCCTTTCTACCCCTCAAAAGCAGCATTTTTTAGTATATGGACACAGCCGGAAACTACGCCAGAAACCTTCCATGAAAAACAGATACACAAAACACTGGTTGCTGAGAGGGACAAGCCACAATCTGCAGAGCCAGGTCTTAAATTGCAGGTCTTAGAATGATAAACACTAGCAGAGGGACGTTTGTGTTAGTGCACTTGAGAAGCTGAATGCAGCTTGAGTAATCACAGGTATATGAACTGCTGCACACAGTGCTATTTTAATCCGTTGATTGATGTGAGGTGGCGGAGCTCTCCTCTTCCTGGACCGGCACGAAGGAGCTTGAAACAGATAAGAGCTGTGATTTTGAGTTCCTGTGGTCTTATCTACAGCTAAAAAATGAACACAAGGAAGACTGCACACTATCAGACTACAGACAAGTCTTTTCAACCCCCACAGCACTTACTCCCTCTTACAGCATGGGTGGATGGGCCAGTTTGGACATCCATGTCGGACACTGTGACACACCATGAAATCTATTAAACAATGAAAGTTAAATCCATTGGCTCTGTCCCAAACTACAAAAGCAACATTCCAACTGAAAAGAAAAATAGCTCAAATATTAAAAATAAAAATAAAATTACTACAAATAATCTAATACTCTAATGAAATGTTAAAATACTCAATGAAGAATGAAAATATATTCAAATACTGAAATAACATATTCAAATCAGATATTAAACTAATATTATCAAATATTAAAACCAAATAATCAAGTACTAAAATAATCAAAATCAAATAGTCAAATGAAATATCAAAATATTTGAATAATGAAGAATGAAATTACTCAAATACTAAAATATTAACATGAAATATTACATTTATAATAATATAAATCAAATACTAAAATCAAATAATCAAGTATTAAAATAATTATCAAATAATGAAGAGTGAAATTACTCAATCAATATCAGTATAGTTTTATTTAATGCCATGTCAGCATCTGTGGCTATCTTCATGGCAAAAACTGAATTACAAAAATACAAGGGATTTACAAAAATACGAAAAATTACATATACAATTAAAATAAAAACCAAGCATTGAGGAAAAAATACATGAAAAAAATCTAATATGAAAATACTCAAACTCAATGACAGAATAAAAACACAAAACGCACAAATATTGGGTGAAACGGGTCGAATGTCATCTTGGATGCATAAAGCAATTGCATTACCTTTTTCACAAAGCTTGCCTTAAAATTAGGCAATATTATTACTCTGCCTTCTAAGTTTGAGCTGTCAAAGATATCAGTGAATGAACACCAGCCTAGTGTACAATAAGCATTATGCAAATAATTATGCAACATTTCATAGTCCTAGACCAAAAAAAGTCCCTTGTTCTGATGAACAAAGCCAGCGAGAGCATAATTTAGGAAATTAAAAAGGTCTCCAATAGTAGATTTCTATTTGCACGGCTCAATGAAGGTCACGCGTGCTTTCATCTGTCTGATGCGCGGTGGGGATGATGATTCAGAAAGGTCACACCAATCATAACTACGTATAGGAAAAGACTGAGATGCTGGAAAACACAGGGAGAAATCAGACACGTGTACATTCACAGATCTCGCAGCTCAACCAAAGACACTGCAAGCATATTGTATGATTTCAGGGCATAGGAAAATATTACATACTGTTTTGCATGTTAGGGAAAAGGAATGTGCTCCTTATTTTTGATAAGGAACAGTGATTTGAGCTTGTGCCAGACTGAAACGCTGATGGAGGAATGTCACCGGCTCCATTAGTTATTTTCCGAGGCTTGAATTGTGCTCATTTTGAAGGGTGTTCAGGAATACAGGGTCTGCCTCCCGCCATCGTTACTCAAGCTAAGATCTGGTACACTTACGATACATCATCGACTTGTTTAAAACAGCCCATTACTCAAACTTTACCAAACCAGCACTCGCTTTTTGGCATTCAATGGAAGAACCACTCAACAAGCACTCGTGAATTTTACAAGAGTTGCCTGCTGCTTTTTTTATTCAGGCAGGTGGAAAATATAAATCTATACAACAGTAAGTTCTGGTCCTTGAATCTGATTGGCTGAGGCCTTCCAGGAGCGCTGATATTTCACAGTATCATCAGCACAGGGACTGTTTACCACTTGTATCACTCCGGTTGTCTCTGCATGTACTAGACAGGCTTTTTTTTTTTCAGAGCGTGTCAATGGCGGAACAGAAACCCAATATAAATTTCGAAATACTATGTTGTTGTGTCACGGAGTGCAGTTTTTGGTGTCACATGATCCTACAGAAATCATTCTAATATGCTGATTTGTTGCTAAAGAAACATGTCTTATGATCAATGTTTTTTGTGGAAACAATGATGAATTGTTTTGAGGATTCTTTGATAAATAGAAAGTTTTATAACATAGCAAAGCTGACCCCAAACTTTTGTACAGTAGTATATATTTACACTTTTCTGTTCAACAATGTTAATGCCACACTGTGCACAAAGTGAGGTGCGTAGAAATAGTTTTCCGGACCTGAACTACTACTGAACACCATTGAATTGGAACAGTGAGCCAGATCCCACTGCCTAACATCAGTGCATGATCTCACTGATGATGTATTGCGGAACATTTACATTTAAAAAAGAATGACAAAAAAGCATGAATCCCTCCCTTTGCTGGTCTAACAACTTCCAACTCTTCTGGGATGGCCTGTAATGTTGGAACATGGAAGCAAGGATTTGTTCCCATTCGGACACAAAAGCACCAGTGAGGTCAGAGCGTTGTGCGACGGGCCTGGCCTGCAGTCAGCGTTCCAATTCATCCCAAAGGTGTTCAACAAATACAACTCTCCATAAATACAATAACTCAATAACTTTAAACATGCTTTGTGCAAATGATACATTATCAAAAGCTACGTTTGTTGAACACATCCCCACATCACCCTACATTCATAACATTAGCTTAATACTGACAGTAACGTAAATGTTTCTTACCAAATGATAAAGCGGTAGATGAGGCAGAACAGTTGCAAGACTATCGGCCAGGCCAAGTTTGGAAGGATTGTCTTTAGTAGCTAATCTGTGGATTAGTGCCTGGAAAGTTTCAGTTCCATCAAGGAAACCGTTTCGATTGTATTCCCTATTTGGCCAAAAGAGCACAACAGTAACCGTCCCATAGTGAAAGACGTCTTTGCGTCTACCTTCACTCTTCAATCACATCATTTGCAATGCTTCATAGGGATGAGCCCAAAGCCTAAATCCAAATTCGGAAAGGCATAGAAAATAAATGAATAACGTACTCTACGGAGCCCCTAAAGGGACATGGTTAGGGCTTGCTGCGGGTATATCAGATTTCACTTATCACGTGAAGATAGTAAAGAAAGATGACTGACAGGACAAAGAGGATAATTTGGTGCGCAACAGATCCTGAGCGTCATTGACAAATATCTTATCTTGCAGAAATGTGTGGTCAGTACCATCACTTCCTATACACAGAGTAAGCGTGGTCGTGACTCGTGAATAGGAAAGTGAAAAGCTAGCATTTTACAAGCAATTTGAATACCCAGCATATTGATGCATGCAAATGATGTACAATATAAAATACCCAACTATATAATTGCGAGATAATGCAAAAGTATTGAAATATATATTTTTCCTTTAGGGGCTCCGTAGAATGTGTAATTTCCTTTCTGAACATAGTATTCGGCTTCAAGCACATCCCTTTGAATAAATGATATAGTCTTGTGACTTATTACCAATATCCAAGCACTTTTTCTGCTTTAAATCAAATGTTGTAGTTGGTCACAGAGCTGGTTAGTTTGATTCAAGATACAGAACTCTTTACTAAATAATTGTTTTTTAAATCTCAAATGGAGACAAGGTGAAAACTACTTCCAAAACCAGTGATAAAGGCTGT
>CM060599.1:48422866-48672866 GCA_030578255.1 Tiaroga cobitis
TTGTACATTTCTTGGCCATTCTCTCCAAATGCACATTAATCTTTCTCTTATCAAAGAGTAGCATGTGATAAAAACATGGCTTGTTGCCATTTCCTCAACATTTCAGGATGCTGCAAATAAAAAAGCATTTAACATGAATTTGCCTTACTCCCATGTGTGAGAGAAAATGCACCTGCTTAGCTGAATTCCCACAAAAAAAAAAAATTGTTTTGGCATTATATTCATGAAATACATTGTTGCCTGTGATCTTGATATTGTTTGGCCAATTCTACCTACAGACCTGTGACCCCAGCCAGGGGATCCCATCTGGGAAGGTTTGGCCCATTGAAAAGAAGTGTCCGATTCAGTTCTTGGCCCTTCAAAAATGAGTCAGAGTCGTGGCATCAGAAATTAGATTAGTCAGAGCCATGGATAGTCCAGCGACTCTGAGAAGAAACCGAAGTATTCTAGGGATCAGACGGCCTGGATGCACCCAAGAGAAGAACAAGCATAAATCAAGAGAGCGTTCATCCCAAACAATACCGCCTGCTCAGAGTCCTAAACCTCCAACAGATGCACTGGTTTTCTTGCCCTTCTCCCTATTGCTGGCGAGGCCCCGTAGTAAAAGAATGGGCCTCAGTAGAGCATTAAAAGGAGACTGGTGAATGATGGGCGCAGAAATAATGGAGCAATCCTATCTCGCCCTGTCATGCATATATATATCGTCCAGACGTGTGGGACGGCCAGAAGGAAGATGCTTGTTTTTCGCTATATAGATTTCAGCTGTGAGCAGCAAACCTACTTCCCCGGAACAGGCCCAAAATGAAAGACCCCTTAAACCGGCGGAGCTTATCAAGATTTGAGCAGAAGCACAACTGGACATGAATTAGTCCCAAAACATTTGGACAGCAATGACAGCACATCTGGCGGGAGGAGAGAAAATAGAGAGAGAGTCTTCCTTTTCCAAATGCTAAACTTGCCTGGAATGGAAATGCATGGTCAGGGTGGAATCCCAGGCTGGGGGCTGACATTTGGATGGCTTCTTGCACTGCCTCGGAACAGAATGCTGGGTAAGGATGCAGTGCATGCTCTTAAAGAGTCTTAGATTGGTGGTTCATAGACTGACATGGTATGCGACATGACTCTAGAAAATTCACATTTTATTTAAATTAGTGTTGCCTTTTTGCATGCCATTTTGATAATTATTAAGACCAAATTTTCAATATATTTAGTTTTAACAAATTTGTATTTGACTGCAAATTTTGTTTCTAGCAACGCCAGGGTCAAAGTTTTGATTCCCGAGGAATCCCAGGGAATTCATAAACCATAAACCAGGATTGTGTGAAAATCAGAATTAAATTGAGAGCTTTTTAAAGATGTAGAATTACAATTAGAATTTGAATGTAAGGGTGCAAGTTGCTAGAAGGGTTCTAGGGTGTTGCTATGTGATTATTGAGGTGTTCTGTGTAGTTGTGAGGCCGTTGCTAAGCAGTTTATGGGGAGTTGTGGTGATTGATATGGTGTTCTGAGATATATGACTGTCTTTAGCCTGTTTTTTTTTTTTACATGAAAATGCAGGAAGGCATAGAAGAACAGACAAAATAACACACAGAATTGGCATTCCATCTTAAAAAGCCCCTAAATATTCCACTGAAGAACCCCTGTTTATTTTCCATGTTGTCAGAGTGATTATGGAACTTAACATTTTTTTCTTTGTTATATTTAGGCCTACTCATCAGATGGTGAAAGTGTTTTGGATGGAACGAATGGGGGGATTTTAACAGCTCCATTTACCGACTGAAAGTATAGACTTCCTGTCAGATCAAGAAGGTTTCATCCGAAGCCATCATAACAAATGTGAGATTACAAGAGGTTCGACATCATGTCACTTCATCCCCTTTCCAGGAAATGTTGGCTGTTTTCAGCTGTTACACAGCCAAGCTCTTGGGTTAACAAACACCGTGAAGCGGCATACAAAAGACTCTAGTGCAAATGTTAAATAAACAGTATGCGTTTCAAGGGCTGAACGTGACATTCAGCGCCTGCCTCATCTCGCTCTCTTTGTATACAATTTGTCCGGGCTGGATACTTGAGACGGGGTTTGTTTTGGTGTTTGGCTTTCTTTAACTATGCAAACTCATGAGTTGTTTCTCCATAGCTTCAAAAGACTGATAGTCCTAAAGAAAATACCTTGCCCTCCTCCTAGATATGAGTCTGGAAAACATGGCAAACCACTGTGACTTTCAAATGAACTGGGAAAGGCCTCATATCATACGGTAATTGAAGCAACAAGTCAATTCGCCAAATTCGCCAAAGGGTTTGTCTGTAAACATGACATCTTTCATCATTTGTAAAAAGACTTTCTTACCTCAAAATATTTTTTTCCACTCTAACATCTCTACTTTATCACATGTGGAATAAGGACTAAACTGAGCATGTGCAAAGTGAAGCAGGTGATTTGTAACTAGTTCCTGATTTGACAGATTGGAATTTGATGATTCCATTCAGTCTTTCTGGTCATCCTCTTCACGTCTGACCAGGAAATCGGTGCTGTGCTAGCTCACCTAGGCAGGTCAACTATCGCTAAATCTACAATGGACACACTTACTTTTGAATTATTTAATATTCATTCAATCAACAACAAAGCACCACTGGTTTTGGATCTACTGAAGGATTGAAGTTTGACTTTCTCTGTTTAACTGAGAAATGGAAAAAACTAAATTACTTCTCTCAGTTGAATCAGTCCATTTTGCCGGGTTTTGCCTCTGCTTGCCAACCCCATGTCTCGGATGGAGGTGGTGGTCTAGCGATGCTTTACAATAAGAAATAGAAGGTGTCTACTATTGCTGCACCTTCCTATGTTACTTTTGAAACCATGTTGTTACAAGTTAATGGACCAATACCTACTATCATAACTACATATTCCGTCCTCCTAAATCTAATACTAACTTTTTACCTGAACTTTCAGCTTTTTTAACTTTATTATGTTCTATTTCTCCAAATGTGATTATAGTCCATGATTTTAACATCCATTTTGATAAGGCAAATGCCACTGAGACAAAAAACTTGGACAGCTTTTGACTGAATAAATTCATTGATTTTCCAACTCATTTAAAAGGTCACATACTTGATCTTATTTGTTGCACTGGAATAACACCTTTTAATTGTAGTGCACGTGACCTGTGTCTTTAGTGCCAATTTAGTGGTATCAAAGAATGTTCAAAGTCATATTATCTCACTTCGTAACATTAAGAATATTGATTTATTGTTTTTTTTCTAATGAAGTGGATAACTTGTTAAACACTGATGGACTATTTAGCCTGGATGAATTGATCTCTCATTATAATGACAGTAACAAATAGTTGCTCGACAGGTACATGATCATTTAATAGAGAGAGCAATTTCAGTCTGTCTATCGCTCATTTCATAGTACGGGGAGCGCACTTATTAAAGTCACTAATGATTTACTGATGGCTGCAGATTCTGTACGTTTGTCAATACTAATTCTTCTTGACTTAAGTGCAGCTTTTGACACCATTTCTCATAGTATTTAGTTGGGAGGTTGCTTTCCATTGGAATTACTGGTATTTCTCTTGATTGGTTTAGATCATATTTATCGGGTTGGACTCAGTTCGTTCAAATTAAAAACGTTAAATCACGGACATCTCAAATTACTTGTGGCGTACTTCAGGGCTCAGTTTTGGGCCCTCTTCTGTTTTATAATTTATCTATTGCCTTTAGGACAAATTTTCCGCGTTTGAGAGCAGAGAATAATGCTCATTTTTTCAAGATTTTGATAGCTTATTTTATGTACTTGCCGGCTTTTTTTATCATTCAAATTTAGCTGGATGGCTAATAACACATTTTTCTGTGGTGTGACATACTCAGAACACATACTTAATTTTGACTTTACAGGGACTTTAAGTTTATTTTATCCCCGTCTAGTATGCTAAAGGTGTATCCTTCTGTATGAATGTTTCTTTTTGTAATAATTTACAACAGAAGATCAGAAGTGGTATGCTTTACATTGGATGCTGTTTTATGTACGCCAGTGCCTGAAGACATGTTTTGTGTTCTGATTTTCCAAAGGAATAAATATGAGAAAAGCCAGTTTTGGTCTCAGTCCCTTCACCGCCTGACCACCGTTACACTGATGACACCCAGCTCTATATTTCTTCAAAGACCAATTCAAAGTTACCACCTTCCTCTCTTTTGCTTTGTTTATCTTAAATCATGGTGTACATGTAATTTTCTTAAGTTAAACAGTGAAATTCTATTAGTAGGCACTAAATAATCAAATTGCTAAATTGTGACAGGTTAACATTGACTATTGATAATTCTGTCATTTCTCCTTCAGGTTAAGGTTGTCGTCCTTGACAGCACCTTATCTTTTGAGGCACATGTAACTAACATTACTAGGTCAGCTTATTATCATCTGATAAATATTTATCGTCTTCGACCATCTCTTTCCGCTAAAAATGGCGCCGTCCTATGGCGACATAGTGTTGCTCTGTCTGTAGATATGTTTGTTAGTGTTATGTTTTCGAGTGGATTACGTCTTTTGCCAGATAAAATACGATAGGCTGGCCCTCCTTCACATACGAGACAATATGTTAAACTTTCAATCAAAGTTGGACTCTTATGCTGAAGATGTTTTGTCGGGTCTGCAGACACCGGGGCTAGGCGAATGCATACCAACCACAAATCCCAGCGGAAGCCCAGGAAACGGGAGCTGTTGCTCTGGTTCGGCTTAAACGGCGGAGGCATCGATCTCCATTACCGAGCATTCTACTCTCCAACGTTCGCTCATTAGTCAACAAATGCGATGAGCTTGCCATCCTCCTCAATAGCAGACGGGTTATTGCAGACTGCTCCATCCTGTGTTTTACCAAAACCTGGCTTGGCGCTGGCATTCCTGACTCGGCAGTTAACCAGGACGGCTTCACCCATCACCGCGCTGACCGCACCGAAGCTTCTCAGAAGGTAAAAGGCGGCGGTGTAGGTTTTTACGTGAACGAGAGGTGGTGCACGGACACAACAGTGATCGCACAGGCCTGCTCCCCAGTTCTCGAGACACTCACCATAAAGTGCAGACCGTTTTACCTACCAAGGGATTTTACCTCTATCATACTGGTCGCTGTGTATATACCTCCTCAAGCTTCTGAGTCTGAGGCAGCCCAACAACTCTTTGCTCATATTATGAGCATCGAAAACTCTTATCCGGACGCTACAGTGTTGATTTTAGGGGACTTTAACCACGTCAACTTGAAGCGGTCTCTGCCCTGGTTTAAACAGCAGATTCGGGTGCCTACCAGGTATGATAAAGTATTGGACCAGTGTTATTGTACTATTGCTAATGACTTTCATGCAGTAGCTTGGGCTCCCTTGGGACAGTCAGACCATAACACTGTCCTTCTGATCCCTGTTTATCGTCAGAAATTAAAATATGTACAAACAAAATTAAGGTAGTAAAACAATGGTCTTCTCAAGGAATCAGTGCACTCAAGGACTGTTTTGATAATACAGACTGGTCTGTTTTTAAAGAGTCATGTTGTGATCTTAATGAATTTACTGAGGTGGTTAATGCCTATATTAACTTTGTTGAAAATGTATGTGTGCCTACAAAGTCAGTGACTGTGTACAGTAATACTAAGCCGTGGTTTAGCAGAGAGATAAAACATCTATGGAAAAATAAACATAATGCCTATAAGAGTGGGGATAGGGATCTATATAAGGCGGCTAAAATGACTTTGAGGCAGCTGTTCATAAGGCCAAGGCTGACTATAGGCACAAGCTGGAAAGCAAACTACAGGCTAATGACAATAGAGGGGTATGGGAGGGTCTGAGGCAGATTACTAACTATACTAGTGCAGCGCCAGTGGTCAGTGATGATCCTAAGCTGCCTGATAGTCTTAATGAGTTTTACTGTCGCTTTGACAGAAATTATGTTGATGACATCACACAATCGATGAACATCAATACCCCCCGCCCTCCTTTTGTAATAGAGGAGGATGAGGTTAGGCTTTTATTACGAAAGCAGAACTGCAGGAAAGCTGCAGGTCCTGACCTAGTATCCCCTGCCACTATCAAACATTGTGCAGATGAATTAGCCCCAGTTCTCACAGACATATTTAACTGGTCCTTGAGGGAATGCACTGTTCCCCAATGTTTTAAGTCCGCTGTCATAATTCCTGTGTCCAAAAAAAACAATATAAGCTGCCTGAACGACTACCGACCTGTAGCACTAACATCTGTTATAATGAAAATCTTTGAGAGAATAGTATATAATCATCTGTCCAGTGTGGTCAGGCTCGACCCCTTTCAATTTGCCTATAGGGCAAACAGGTCTGTTGAGGACGCTGTATCCCTATGTCTCCATTCCATTCTACAGCACCTGGAGGTCCGAGGCAATCATGCAAAGATCCTTTTTATAGATTATAGCTCTGCTTTTAACACCATTTTACCCAGCAAACTTTTTCTGAAACTCCAAACAAATCGGGGTCCATAATTCCTTATGTTACTGGATCTGGGATTTTCTGGTGCAGAGAACACAAGTGGTAAAAATAGGCAATAGCATCTCTAATGTTAAGCATAATAACACTGGAGCGCCTCAGGGGTGTGTTTTGTCACCTCTTTTATATTCAATATACACAGATGATTGCACATCACACACTGAATCTGTTAAAATGTTTAAATTTGCAGATGATACAACAATAGTGGGGCTCATTTCTGGGGATGACGATGTTGCCTATAGGAAAGAGGTCCTCGCATTGATTGAATGGTGTTCCAACCAATGGTCTCCAAAACTAAGGAGCTAGTGGTTGACTTCCGTAGAAGGGGGAAGTTGTCCCAGCCCCTGTACATTAATGGGGAGGTGGTGGAGCGGGTGGACAGTTTTAGGTTTTTAGGTACTACGATATCATCATCTTTAAAATGGGATGATAACATAACTACCATTACTAAAAAAGCCCATCAGAGGCTTTTTTTTTCCTTCGACAGCTGAGGAAATTTGGAGTAGCTTGCAAGGGTATGTTGCAGTTCTACCAAGCTGCCATCGAGAGTGTCCTTACTTTTTCTATTACTGTCTGGTATGGCAACTCTACTGTCCAGCAGAGGTTGCAGCTAGACAGGATAGTGAATACAGCCTCAAAAATAATTGGCTGCAAACTCTCCCCAATCTGTGAGATCTACGAGGCCCGCATTCGTCGCAAAGGCCTTAGAATCCTACAAGATGATACTCACCCTGCCAACTCCCTTTTCTCCATACTTCCATCAGGAAGAAGGTTAAGAGCTATTAAGACAAAAACCTCCCGCTTCCTCAACAGTACATATTGCAGAGCTGTAAAATCTCTTAACAGCCCTCAACCCATGAACCAGTCACTTATGGAAAAAAGGTTCTCTTAACGAGTCTGCAGTATTTGCATATTTTTGCATTATTGGCACTCATTTTTTTATTATAGTGTTTTATGATACTTTTTTCATATATTTTATGACAACCATCAGTGTCTTTTTATCGATTTTATCTTATTGTATAGTTGTGGATTTGCGCTCTGTATCCATATGTAATTGTCACTCCTATCTGACATCAGCCACTATAGCATCCTGGACTGTCATCCAAGTACGTGGATGACGTTCCTCTTACTTTTATCTGTCTGTGTCGTGTCATCCCGTGGGGGATATCGTTTGTGTATAGAATTGTTCTATGTCCTTGGTTTCATCTTGTGTTTATGAGCACACTGAAGCAATAAAGTATTATATCCGAATCCGAAAGTACTGCTAATCCTTGTACATGCATTAGTTACATCTCGTATAGACTATTGCAATACTCTTCTCAGTGGTGTTTCACAAAAACTTCTTCACAAACTTCAAATGGTCAAGAATTCAGCAGCCCGGATCATTACACAAACACCGTTTATTGAGCACATTACTCCAGTTTTAAGACAACACCATTGGCTTCCAGTTAGATATCGCATTTAATTTAAAATTTTACTTTTCACTTATAAGGCTCTCCATAATCAGCACCTTCATGTTTGTGTGAACTACTTCATAGGTATTCACCTACTCGCTCTCTTAAGTCTTCTTCTACTACGACTCTAGTTATACCATCTGTACGTCTGACTATGTAGAGCTTTTAGTTGTACTGCTCCGAGGCTTCGGCTTCGAGGCTTGACTGAATGATCTGTAAATGACCAAACTGAAATAAATGAAAAAAAAAAAATAAACATGAAAAAAAATGAAATAAAATGAATAGGCTACCTTATATGAAATAGTTCTAGTCTTTCAATTGTTAAATCATGTCTTAATACTATTTTTTTTAGATTAGCATATTCTGATTCACATAGCCTTTGTGTATTTTATTTTATTTTGTATATATTTTTTATTTTTTGTTCACGTTTGTATTTTACTGTTTGTAAGGTGTCCTTGAGTGTCTTGAAAGGCGCCCATAAATAAAATAAATTATTATTATTATTATTATTATTATTATTATTATTATTATTATGATCACAATCATTTGGATAGAAAGCTGTTTTAAAGGCTGTTTTAAAATTTTTTTTGGATTAACATGAACTGATTAATTTTGCACAATACATTGTTATTGTATTAAACTATTATAGAATTTATTAATCATTTGAATTAGCTTTTATTTTTATATTTTAATTTTAATTTATTTATTTTAGTTACAACATTTCTAATTTTCAAGATTTTTTTAAGTTGAAGTTTTTCAGCCAATATTTTATTTCATTTTATTATTTATTAAGCTTTATTATAATTACTAAAAAAAATGTTTTAGTTAACAGTAACAACACTGGCACAATAAGATCAAGAATGTCCATTAGGGAAATAAATAGGTTCAATTTTGATTTCATGTTCGCTTTCACTAAATCAGAAATAGGACATTATTGTTGTCAGATGTACTCATCCAGGCAATGTACGTTTACTGATTCTGTTACCCCCCTTTCTGCATATTGTTTCCTGCTGTCTCTTTGCTGTCCATAAAAATAGTGAAAAAGACAAAAAAAAATTCTTCTATGAAACACAAATGAGATTTGAGAGCTATGACAAGAAGATTAAGGTAAGATTATCAGACAGCAATGACCTACATTTCTGTCTGTTCCTCACACAACGGGAACATATGACTTGAATATATACTATTTAATGATACTTTTATGTTGCGTTTTGCTTTCTCCTTATTGCTTGACAGTATAAATCACTGCCCACTTTGAATATATGAAAAAAAGTCACTCGGATATTCTTCTTAAGTTCTCCTTTTGAGTTTCATGGAAGAAAGAAAAATCCAGGGACTGGAGCCACATGAGGGTGAGTAAATGATGATATATTTATATATAAATCGTATCGGTCCGAATGCAATGATACAATGTCCTACCTGTCTGTCAACTTATATATATTTCCATTCCTCCGCGCACCTGCTCGCGCAGACATCACAGGTCATCGGTGCGTTTCATGCTATGCAGAGTTAGACAGACGTCAGTCACCGAGCACCGAAACAGTAGTCACCTTTTACAGTTCCTCCTGAACCAAAACAACGAGTTTATGCTGCATTCACGCCATGACTACTGTAATTTGGAAGAGATACCAAGATGGCGCCGAGTATGGCTGCTGCGTTGCGAGCTCCGTCACAACATGGTAGTTTTTTGTTTGTTCTGTTTACAGTTCTGATGTTGTCTGTCTTATTCAGTACGACATACAAACACTTTTGGACATTGGTTCCACAATCGAACACCGAAAACCGGACTTTCATTTCTTCAGTGATGCCCCGCTGTTTATAAACACGGCAGCGGAGCCCTTTGTCTGGGCAGCTCGGCCGCGGAAACGCAGGAAATGGGGAAGAAGAGCCGGCGTTCTCGTCAAAGTAAGACGGCGCGTAAATCGACCCCCACTTCCCAGTATTCTGCTAGCAAACGTTCAGTCTCTAGACAACAAGCTCTGTGAGTTGAGAGCGCAGATCTCTTTCCAACGGGAGACGAGGGACTGCTGCATTATCTGCCTTATAGAAACTTGGATGTCTGCTGAGATTCCAGACTCGGCCATCGAAACCGCGGGGTTCTCGGTGCACCGAGCAGATAGAGTTAAAGACCTCTCAGGTAAAAGCAGAGGTGGGGGTGTCTGTTTTATGATCAACAAATCCTGGTGTGATCAGAGGAACGTACATTCTATCAAGTCTTTCTGCTCTCCTGATCTGGAATTTCTCATGCTTCTGTGTCGACCATTCTGGCTACCGAGGGAATTCACAGCGGTCATTATCACGGCTGTGTATATTCCCCCACAAGCCGGGCACTAAAAGAACTGTATGGGGAAATAAGCGAGCAGGAAACCGCGCACCCTGAGGCCGCGTTCATTGTGTCCGGGGACTTCAACAAAGCCAACTTCAAGAAAATAGCACCTAAATACCACCAACACATAAACTTTAACACACGAGGGGACCGGGTTTTGGATCATTGCTACTCCTCTTTCCGGGATGGCTACAAATCCCTCCCCCGCCCACCTTTTGGCAAATCGGATCACTCTTCCGTTCTCCTTCTGCCCGCTTACAGGCAGAAACTGAAACAGGAAACACCCGGCCTCAAAACGATCCAGTGCTGGTCGGACCAATCAGACTCTTTGCTTCAGGACTGTTTTGATCACGCGGACTGGGAGATGTTCCGGTCGGCCTCTGATGATGACATCGAGGTTTACGCTGATAGCGTAACATGTTTCATCAGGAAGTGCGTAGAAGATGTTGTTCCGACCAAAACAATGCGGATTTACCCGAACCAGAAACCATGGATCAATAGCGATGTCCGTGCAGCACTCAACGCGCGGACCTCCGCTTTTAATTCCGGGAGTGCGGAGGAGCAAAAACAAGCAAGTTATGCCCTCCGAAAAACTATCAGAGCAGCAAAACGCCAATACAGGGACAAGATTGAAGGACAGTTCAACACCACCGACTCTAGAAGCATGTGGAAGGGAATTAATAGCATTACGGACTATAAAGGAAACATAAACTCCACAGTGAACAACACTGCCACTCTCCCAGATGGGCTAAACACTTTTTATGCTCGATTTGAGGGAACTAACACCCCCCTCGCTGAGAGAGTTCTCACGGCTGAAGCTACAGAGGTTAGTACACTCTCCGTCTCTGTAGCGGATGTAACCCGATCGTTCCGTCGGGTGAACATCCGTAAAGCCGCGGGTCCAGACGGTATTCCGGGCCGCGTCATCAGAAAGTGCGCGAACCAACTAGCTGGTGTTTTTACGGACATTTTCAATTGGTCCCTCTCCTTGTCTGTAGTCACCACATGCTTCAAAACGTCCATCATTGTACCTGTACCGAAGCAAACCAACATCACCTGCTTAAATGACTGGCGCCCTGTTGCTCTGACCCCCATCATCAGTAAATGCTTTGAGAGACTAGTCAGTGATTACATCTGCTCTGTTCTACCTCCATCACTGGACCCACTGCAGTTTGCATACCGCAATAACCGCTCCACTGATGATGCTATTGCATCTACAATACACACTGCTCTCTCCCACCTGGAAAAGAGGAACACATATGTGAGAATGCTGTTTGTAGACTACAGCTCAGCATTCAACACCATAGTGCCCTTCTTGCTTGATGTGAAACTCCGGGCTCTGGGCTTAAACGGCTTGCTGTGCAGCTGGATCCTGGACTTCCTGTCAAACAGACGACAGGTGGTTAGAATAGGCAGCAACCTCTCCTCATCACTGACCCTCAAAACTGGAGCCCCACAGGGCTGTGTTCTTAGCCCAGTCTTGTACTCCTTGTACACAAATGACTGCGAGGCAACTCACAGCTCCAATTCCATCATCAAGTTTGCTGATGATACTACGGTCGTAGGTCTATTCACCGACAACGATGAAACGGCCTACAGAGAGGAGGTGCTCACTCTGATGCACTGGTGTCAGAAGAACAACCTCTCCCTCAACATCAGCAAAACCAAGGATCTAGTGGTCGACTTCAGGAAGAGCGACAGAGAACACAGCCCCATCACCATCAATGGAGCACCGGTGGAGAGAGTCAGCAGCTTCAAGTTCCTCTGTGTCCACATCACAGAGGAACTCACATGGTCCATCCACACTGAGGCCGTCGTGAAGAAGGCTCATCAGCGCCTCTTCTTCCTGAGACGGCTGAAGAAGTTAAGAATGAACCGCCACATCCTCACACTGTTCTACACCAGCACCGTCGAGAGCATCCTGACTGGCTGCATCACTGCCTGGTATGGCAATACTACCAGCCGTAACCGCAAAGCCTTGCGAAGGGTGGTGCGCACTGCCAGCCGTATCATCGGAAGTGAGCTTCCCTCCCTCCAGGATATTTCTGCCAGGCGGTGTGTGAGGAAAGCTCGAAGGATCATCAGAGACTCTAGCCATCCGAGCCATGGGCTGCTCTCACTGCTACCCTCAGGCAGGCGGTACCGCAGCATCAGGACACACACCAGCCGACTCCATGACAGCTTCTTCCCACAAGCAATTAGATTTCTAAACTCTTGATCCCTCATGATCAATAACCATAAACATTCTAACTGTCAACACAGCACAACATAACCTACTGCATTTACATAATATATATATATATATATATACATATACTTCCACCTTGCGTGTATCTACTGTATGTATAATTACCTCTTATGTATTTTTGTATACTGTTGTATATTGTAAATTGTTGTATATCATATATTGTTGTATATTGTATATTGTACATTGTATATTATTTATTGTTCTGTTAGTGTATATACTGTGAGTAATTGTGCGCACATTGGATGTATAATCGATTTAAATCTAATGTTAGCTGGTATTGTTTTGGTATAGCATACTGCTATGTTGCTCGGAACTGCACCTAAGAATTTCACCCACTGTTGCACTTGTGTATATGGTTGTGTGACAATAAAAGGATTTGATTTTGATTTGATTGAGATGGAAACCCTTGACGTACCCGGAGTGGTTCATGACTCGAATGTATGCGTTCAATGGCAACACTATCAATGCTGAAATTAATCTGCAGCATTCAGGTGATACAGGCCTCTTAAGTTGTTTATGTTCATTATTATTGTAATGTCATGTGCTTTGAGACATGAGGTAGTTTAACACTGTCTCTCGTGATGCTTCTGTTTGTTCCCTGCTGTGATTGTTCATGTGTTTGGTAGGAGGCGTGGCTTTGGAGACGCTCTGAAGGGAGGGTTGGATCTTATGCTTTCAAAGCTAACTTGCTATTGCTAGCTCTCTGAAAATTGCCTATTTATTCAGTGCTGCCTCTGTCTGCTAGCAATGTCTGAAATCTGAGAGCCAGCAACGATAATCCATTTACCCCACACCATCTCACCATGTGCTTCTTATAGGGTGGGCCCATGCTTGTCATACATCAGCTCTCAAGTTTTGTGTCGCCCAAATTCCTTGACAACAGCTGTGTATATGTAAAGATTAAATCAATACAAGGAGGGAAAAAGATGCGCTGTTTGCTAATGACACCATGTCTTCACCTCGTTCTTTCATCCTACCCGTATACTGGCTTTTCAGCCTTAAGCTGGCTTTCTAAAAAGGACACTGCGTTCCATTAACCTTCTCGCTTTTACATTCCTGTTAGGGTCATTTGATAACTCTTCAGATATTATATTGTAACAGCCTTGGGAGAGTTTTTTTTTTTAACTTCACTTCTTAAGAAAGTGTGAGCCCTTGATGATAGACATCTTCACTTGTGTTTCATTGTTTTACATCTCATTTCCAAAGCAAAAAAGAATGGCTACAAAAAAATATAAACTATAAAAAATATTTTTCACGATTTGTTGTCAACATTTTTTTCTTTTGTCAAATCAGCTTTCAGATAACATAATAGTTTGAGTTTCTGTTGATTAAACCAATCTCCTTCATTGTATTATGAACTTAAAATTTCAAGGCAACCAGGTTACTTTTTTAAGTTAAACCAACAATAACTTTTTACAGTGTACAATATGAGGTTGGAGGATAAATCTCATGGAAACATGTCCAGGTCATATTTCACCTCAAATCACCTCTTTAAATAATTATAAATAATTACAATTATATATATCTATATAATTACAATATACATATAGTATATGAAATTTAAACAAACATGCAAGTTGTGGGGAAAGCATGGAATATAATGGATAATGTTGTTCAAACTCAAAAATATTTTGACTTTCACAGGCATATTTAGGTCTGCTGTTTGAGGTGTACAAAATGCTCCAAAGTAAAAAAAAAAAAAAAAAACCTTCCAAAAAAAGTACCAGTGTTGTTTTATTAGAAGCTCGTCAGACATGCCCTCCTACTGAACATAAGGTTGTCTCAGTGACATGCAGAACTCTCAACGGGATATCCTACTCTCGACTGATCCCAAACAGTGAGAACGCTGTGGGTTTGTGGTTACAGTGCTCTTCACTCTTTTGTCCGACAGCTGCCCACATCCTGCCCCGGCATCGTGCTGATCTTCTCAGGGTGCCGTCACTCCCAGTCCATTAGGAAGGGAGTTGCTCGTCCTGACTGAAGTCAAGCAGTGTGAAAATACTTCTCTGGGTGGTGTTGTATTATCAGAACAAGAGGTGGGGACACTTTTGGGGCCAGCCAAGAGTTAAAGTGCTTCAGTTTATGTCATTTTTAATGTTTAATGTGATGCCATTCAAAGGAAACACATGAAACACTTTTCTCTTGAACGAGGGCCATCTGAGAGTCAGAATCAGCTTATCCTGTTGGGGAATGTTTTTGTTTCCATAATGTAAGCTGTGCACAGACGTAGATAAGAGTTATTGGACTCCTCAGCGAAGTTTGATCTGATATTCGACACACTGTACTGCAAACACAAACAATGAGGCGTACTGCCTATCGTCGCTGGCCGATGAAACTCACGTATGTCCAAAACGGTTACTTTTCAGGAAGTGAAAAAAACAGCGTCATTTCACAGCAGTTGACCGTAGCATTGTCATACTTGGTACGGCATCTTTAAATGTAACCATATTCTTGCCAGTGTAATGATATAATCCACATTTTACCAAAATCAAGTTTAAATGGACATACGTGCATATTTTACAGTAACGGTGGTCGATACGCGTTCTTCCGATCATTAATTAGAATGACCAAGTCGCGTTTCAGATGACAGCTGAATAGGCTACGCTCAGTTTATTAAGGCGAGGCACGGCAGGCAAAAACATCGGGTTTTTTTATCAGTCAATTTTGAGATTTTGGGATATTTGTCTTCAATAACATGTCTTCTTTCAGACTTGTGGTAAAAAAAGTCTGAAATACACATTTAGGTCTTTATTTTACTACACTTTGTCTGTTTGCGTCTGTAGATTTCTCATAAAATTATCAAAAGTTGTCATTATAAATCATCCCTCTGCTCCGCTACAATTTGATCAGTTTGACTAAAAAAAAAAGTATAAATCTTATCAATGAGACCAAGTTTATTTACATACTAGCAAGCAAGCTAATCTGTGAAGAACTAAGTTAGCCTGTGGACAATTACTTCATCTAGACCATTTACCGGTAAATAACAGTTGTGAATATATAATAAACTTGAGAACAGTTGTCAAAAACAAACGTTTGCTGATACTTTACCTCACAGTGTTAGCTATTCGGCTATCCAATGCTGAGCCTCCAGAGACGAACTTCACGAGACCGGCGAGATGCCTCCACAGGGCGGGAGATACGCGGCGTGATTGACAGCTTTGACAGCAAATGGATATACGTGGAAATCAGATGACATGATTTCACAACTTTTCATTGGTCATTTAGATAATGTGAAGCATACTGTATACGAAAATGAACCTGGACATTCTATCCGTCGAAAAATCTCAAATTCGGCAAAATGGACATACGCGGTTTTCATCGGACAGCGACGCTATGTATAATCAATGCAATGGTTGAAATGCAATCTGATATTTACTGTAGGTCAGAATAAATGCATAAATGTTTTTGGCTTCCATATTCTGCCTCTGACTTTATTTTTCAAAACCCTTTGTGGTTTTGTAAATGAATATCTATCTATCTATCTATCTATCTATCTATCTATCTATCTATCTATCTATCTATCTATCTATCTATCTATCTATCTATCTATCTATCTATCTATCTGTCTGTCTGTCTGTCTGTCTGTCTGTCCGTCTGTCGTTCAAGCATTCATTCTACTGTATCTATCCACAAGGCCTATAAACCAAAAAACATAAAGACTTTCTTTTTCTTCAAAAACTTTCAAACAAGGCCTTTACACACCAATATATAGTATAGTTAAAATTACAGTTATATGAATATCATTCAATCTTAATTGATTTCAATTTGCAATTCCTAACATTCAAATTCAAATTGCAATTCTCAATCCTGTTTGCTTCAGCAGTTAAAATTCAGGAATTCATTTGTAGACTAAAATACATTTTAGTTAAATTCTAAATGGTGCATAAACTGTTGTTGTATATGGGAAAAGAACAGCAAATGAGTTCGCAGCAGCATGAGGGTGAGTAAATTATGTCCGAATTTCGGGCAAACTATTCCTTTAGCTAAATCACTGTTGGTTTTGATGAGTACGATTGAAAGCATGCATCTGTGGTTTACCAGCGAGGGAGCAGATTCTTTTGGGGAGTATTTGGGAGCACAGAAGCGCTCTCTTGAGCACTTGATGTTGATTATGATCTTTCATTTGCTCAATTTATCACTCTGGTCACATTAGTCATATCGCTCCTTTTTGGCTATGTGGCTGTGATAAATCGCATTCGTCAGAAGTAGCTAAACAAGGGCAGGATGGGGTTGAGGCCGGTTCCATTTCACTCTACAT
Source organism: Tiaroga cobitis (assembly GCA_030578255.1). Classification (NCBI taxonomy): domain Eukaryota; kingdom Metazoa; phylum Chordata; class Actinopteri; order Cypriniformes; family Leuciscidae; genus Tiaroga; species Tiaroga cobitis. The sequence goes on from CM060599.1 coordinate 48,439,644, forward strand.
TTCCAGATCTTTCTGCTTCCTTAATCAGAGATTTAAAACAGGTGTCCTTTCCAGTTAAAACTGTTTTCCTTCTCCTTTTTATGAAACATGCTTGTTGCATAATGAGAAGCACATTTACCACATTACTGATTTGTTCTTCTTTTTATTGTATGTTAGAGTCCCCCCCTCCACACTTTTCCTGCCAGGTTGTGAAGCTGGACTGCTCTTATCAAGCTAAATAACACCTGGAGGGAAACTTTTAACACACTTCACTTTGCTCGATCCTCATCAAATCTAAACGTGTCTGGCACAAAGAGTCTGTCTTCTGGATCCTTCTTTGCCAAGCCAAGAGTCTATTAATGGCACTCCAAGGAAAACAGGTTTGGAGACCAAACAGGAAAGCGCTGGATGTGTACCAGTTTCTATGGCAGGTGAGTCAGTGATTTAGCATTCGCTTTATGAGTTGTGGCATGGGTTCTGGAGCCTCAATTACACATGGGTAAAAGACCAGGACCACAAAGCTGCGTTCTTTTATACTTGTACATTATATATGTATACTTGTATATCAGGGGTGTAACGAGACCCTCATGTCACACGATTCGATACATATCACGATACTGAACTCACGATATGATATTATTGCGATACTCTAAGACATATGGTAAAAGCTTATCAAAAAATATACTGTTGATTAAAATGCTAAATTTGGAATTACATTGTGGGTGTAAATGAATAGGGTTGGACTTGGTGCTGGAAACCCAATGCACAGGACAATGGTGACACCAGAGTAAAAATATGCATGATTCTGAAGCTGAAAGTATAGAATTATTTTAGATGAGTGATGAGTAATGTGAAAGTTTAATACTCACATTAGTCAAAGTTTAGTACTTTGGGTTCGATGTTTAAAAACCTAAGCCTAAGCATGAACAATAGAGACATTTGCCTCAATCTGCAATTAACATGATTTGGAAACTTTTCTTACATGCATCCATTTAACCAGGTTTACTTTGCAAAGATGACGGTGCATTGTGTGTTGATGACTGCCTGAGTGTCATGACAATGGCAAACATTTCAGAAGTTATCTAAAGAATTTCGATTTTTCGAGTAAATTAAATTTTTTGTGTCACCTATTTCAACTAATTGACCTATCTAGCCTACTATGCACACTGAATTGTCAAATTACACCTATAGGGGGTAATGCAACATTTTATTTTAAATTTTAAATCCATTGCAAGCACTCATATTTTCTTCAGCAAATGCAAATGTCATTTTCTTAGTATGTAGGCAAATAATCTTTTATAATAATCAGTTAAACTGCTTAGAGTGTTCTGTCAATCTTTCAACCAACTAAAATATGACTTTGATGTCATACAGTTTTAAATTAAACATTTAACTGCACAGCTAACTGTCACAATTATGTTCTGTCTTGTCTGGACATGTTCTCGTTAGTCCCTGATTAGTTTATCTTCCTCCACCTGTGTCTAGTTAGTTTCCTGTATTTATACTCCCTGTTCTATTCAGTCCCTTGTCGGTTCTCGTTAATGTTCGATGTGATTGTGTATGTCCTGCCTGAACTCATCAAGTAAACTACTATGTATAAAAATGCAATAGGGGATTATTTGTGGGTCTTGATAATGCCAAATGGCTTATGTTGTTACCAGTAAAAAGTGTCCAACATTATTTAAAATATTTCTAGTCAGTGACAGAGTGCAAGCATCCTGAATCATAGTTACGGAAGTTAATAGTTTATTTTCAAACTTTATTCTTATTTTTAAATAAGTAAAAAGCCAAAAACGAGTAGCTCACAACAAAGTTTGATTTTAGTCTGTACATCGAGTGCTTCAGGCAGTAGTTTAAAACTTAAGTGACCTAAAAACCCTGACCTAATGTCTGAGGAATATCAATAAAGCGCTGCCTTACGAGTACTGTAATAACTTGTGAATCAAATGCAATGCAGACGGAGCGAGTTGTGTGGTATCATGCGGATCCAGTGCAAGGGATCGCTCCATCAACACGTGAAGGAGAACAGAACAGGTTGCTTTCAGCCAGAGGGGATTTGGAAGCACTCACAGAAACACCCCTCTCATTCATTTCACTGCACATACTGTTCTGAGTTTAGATTTTCACCTCAGACTGCACACATGTTCCCGTTCTCACTTCAAAAGAATAAATAAGTACTTTGCACCAACTTAAACCCGAGAATGTAGTTGATAAAGTATATTTTAATGACTTGAAAGACATGATTTAACATACACATTATCATTATTTGTGTTCATATATAAAGAATCACTTCCACAACCGCGCTGTTGTTAGCAACATGCTCCGCCAGCTATGGGAACCAAAGTCTAACAGATTAAAAAAATAAAAAAATAATATGAATATGATTAAATGCAATCATTTTAATCTTACTTCAGCATGTTAAATGGGTGGATGTTTCACATTATCAGCTGTTTTGCCAATGGTAGTAAATCGGTATTATAAAACAGACAGATATAACTCTAAATTCTGATGTTATGAGCTATGTTTGTTTTGTTTATGTGTGAAATATTTTATAACTATAATGTTGCTACTGTAAACGGTTTAAAGTTACCCACATTATTTGGACGAACTATTTATAAATAATTATTTAATTGCCGTTTAATAATGAATTATTTATTTTGATTGATCTAATATTTTACTAATTTAATTTATAATAATAATAATAATAATAATTATTATTATTATTATTATTTATGTCTTCCGCTTCATACAACCTCCTGTGTATGCATGTATGCATTTAATTTGTAATTATTAATTTATTTTAAGCTTTCATGCCTTAGGTCACCATAAAACACACACAATTAATGACGTGGAATAGTTGGTCTTAAAGTGTTATGTCCTTTATATTCAAGCGCAGCATTATTTCAACATATGTAATCAAATTTAAGAGCTGCGTAATGACTTCTGTGAATCATTTATATAAATATATATATATATATATATATATATAATATGGTCTCCCCTAATGTGCCTCTTCAGCATTTAACGTTTAGAAAGTGCAGTTTTGGCTTGCATGGTTTGCTTCTGATATTTCCAGCAGTCAAGCTCTGGAGAAAACTATGACAAAGCTTATAAGCAAACGTTCCTGGCCGGTTATTATGGCTATAGCTCTTTCTGTTTATGCTCTGCTTACATCAACAATTACAGCATATTTGTTCAAAATCCATACAGAATGGCAAACATGCTAGCTCATATTTTCCCCTCCTCTCAGAATCGCTGCCAGACCTCACACTTTGTAACTCACTGTTGACTCGGCCAGCTCCGATCACTCACCTCATCAAAGTATAACTTAACATTATGTTTTGAGTTATTACTACTGTGCTGAATTAATTGTAACCCCCCAGCTCTTTTAATAGCACTGAGATTCATAATTGTTCGGTGTAATGTTCAGAGCCTGAAAGATGCACTTTCCTTTACAAGAAGATTCAGATTTATAGTGATTGTCAAAAAAGAAAAGGAAGAAAGCAAAAACCTGGCGTCTGTTCTTTTTTGGGAGTGGTGTTGTAGACTTTCCCTAATTCATCATGGCCCTTTCATGTATTACATACTAAGTTCATAGAAAAATAAAAAAAAAAGACAGCTACACCTTCAACAAGGAAAAATTCCTTCGGCAGAGCGAATATTGGACAGCCCTTCTTTTCACGGTCCTCTGTGCCCAACCCGATCACACTAAATGCGTCTTTATAGCACGCATGTGTATTGTCGTGTAATTTATACGCTAAAGTGAGTTTTTACGTGCATATGATACGCATTGGTTGGTTAGGGTAGGTTTAGGTGTGGGGTGGGGTGCGTGTGTATTATACGTTTGGGTAGAATTAGTGGTGTGGGGTGCGTGTGTATTACACGTAAATGAACTGCGTATCAAATGCACGCTAAAAACTGCGTCTCATATGCACGTAAAAACTCATTTTCGCGTATAAATTACACGACAATACACGATGCGTGTTATAGAGACGCATTTACGTGAGAACAGGCTGCTGTGCCAGATTCACAGAGCTCTCATGCAAAAAGTGCTGGCTTGGACGGACTCTAGGCCCTTTCATCTCAACCCTGCAATATATTTAATTACTTACCTAAATATACATATGAAAGAGGGGCGTGACATGACCAGAGAGACGTGGGCTGAGAATTTGACAGAGGTCCAGATATTAAATGGATCAATAAGAGTCTCTGTCAGTAAATGTTACTAAATAGCGGCTCGCTGTCAGATGAACCCAGAGGTTTATGACTGACTGCTCATAATCCTAAACGCGGCTCAAGCCAGGAAAGACGTGAGTGTACCGTCACGAACAGAGGAAGAACAAGACAGATTTAACTGGTGAGACAAACATATGGATGGGAAAGGGAAAATAATGGAGGACTATTAATATGAAATATGAGGATTTTTGGATCTACCAGTATAATTCTGGGAAGGCGAGTTTTCCTTTGGACAGAGAAAAAAAGAAAAGAAAAATTATACTTTATATTGCACAAGTCAGAGCAGATTTGGCCTGATAAGATACATTAATTAGAAATCTTATTGAGTTGTGTATATTTTTTTATTGTTATTTTAAAATACTGTCTCCTATCACAACTGTAATGATTTTTTTTGTTTTTGTTTTTTTGCATAGTGGTTTTCACAATCCCCAAAGCAGATCTACAGAAAATTGTGGCTTTTATGCCGGGTTCAGACTACACAATATTTTTTTCTGTTATTATAGTCACTGTGTCGGATTATGCAATTGATTCCTAAATTCTTGTAGTGTTGTGTACAAAAGTCAGACTACACGTTGCTTCCTGACCAATCATCGCTTGCCGTATTTAACGATGTGTGTGATGTCATAGAGAAGGCGGAACTAGTGACTGACTTCCAGAAACAAGATCATAAAAAAAACAATGGCTACCGAAGCGGCGTGTTAGATTACTGCCAATTCCAGTACTCACCGGCTATCGTTCGCCAGCATTTATCTTGTTTTCGTGGTAATCACTCGAGGAAACATCATAAAGGCAGGAGTATTGCTGCCATAGCTCCACGAAACTTTCCTCCATTGCATAATTCCACCTAGGAGCACCAATACCATCGTCTCTTTTTGTTTCACCATGTTTGAAAGCTGTGTCCTCAAGAGCTTTTGTGCTCCTATTGGTCAACGTCACAGATGGGACGGAACCCGTCGTGGAGGACCAAAATTATCTTCGGTCTTATCTTATCGTCTACTATTACACCCTATACCAGATATAACGATCGATTCTTGAGTCCCGACGCCCATTGTCTTTTAAGAATCACCACAACACCTTATGCCAAACAGATTGTGCCAAAATCATGCTGATATTGTGCAGTCTGAACCCGGCCTTAATGTGAGCAGTGAGCAAGCAATTGTATTATGTATTGATCTATTGTGTTAAATGCATTAATTTATTTATTGAACATAAGTGTCTTTCGATGTAAAAATCGAATTGACCAGCCTATTTGTAAAACCCTTGTATATGTTATGTTAAGCATGGTTAAGATTATTATTTGATGAACTGTCTCCACACAAGATGTTTGAGGGCCGTTCACACCAAGGACATTAACTATAAAGATCATAGACACTGAGCACTGACGGAAATGGCCGAGCACCTTCATTTTATCCAATCAAAAAATCGTTTGAGATTCGGGAACCTCTCTGATTGGTGGATCTCACATCGGCTCCCGGCAGGTTGTATACAATTCTACCGTGATTTAGCACTACAACATAACAACCTGGCACAAAAGCTTGTGCTTTCTATATTTCACATGATGATGAATTACATTTTACATCATGAACTCAAAAATCATCAGGTATAAGTGAGAGAGCGACTCTCGATAACACTCATGGAAAGAACCGGCCAAGAGTGTGGGCACCCACCGGCAGAAACATAAATCGACGCCTACGGTAACTATTAAGTTTAATAATCATTCTAATTATCTGAAAATAGCAAAGGCCACCCCACAAATACAAAGTTCTGTCATGAAACTCTTTTTGGCGCAGGCTGATAGGTTCTTAACTCAATCTGTTTGCAATTATGTCATTCTCTATAGGGCACAGCTGATTGGTTCCTGCTGTATCAGTAGCCAATGAGCTCGCTGCTCAAACTTCAAATACTTGGTCAGCATTTGCTGTAACAGTCCAGTCCACTTTCAGAAACCCTCCACCTTCCCCAGCTCCACCTGTATAGATCTGCTACGGGTAGTTTGTTGATGCTATTGTGTACAGCAGCAGCATGTCTTATTTGCTCACAGCAGCGTGTCGTGTATGTATTGGCAGTAGAAAGGTCCCATACTTACAGCAATAACCAACAGCACCAGCAGCGTAGCAGATCTATTCTGCCAAGACCAAACATACATCAACAATGTTATATCCATTCAGTGGCGGCTCCTGCAAAATCTCTCAGGGGGGGCAAATGTTTGGATGATTGATAAGGATAAGGTCCACCCATGCAATGAATAAATTAACAGCTTAAGCATGTAAAGGCAACTTCACTACTTTAATATTAATGAAAAGTAATGACTCTTACTATAAATCTCATTGTTTGTTTCTATACTGGCTATTATTACACTGCTTACATCACTTTACTCGCTTAATACACTGCGTTCGCCATGACGTTGTTCATGTTCAACTGGCCTCCACTCGCGAGATGTCCCAACAGTCTCTCTCTTTCTCGTTCTCTTTTTATTTTTTTAATCACATTTGATAAAGATATTAAAGTAGCGTTTCATTTTTTCTTGTTGTTCAAATTCAAAATTGTTTTCAAATATTATTTGTCACTTAATCTTAAAGATTTTTAATAGTGTATGTTTGTTCCCACCAATCGCTGCACAAGTTAAGGATACGTATGATGACGTAAGCACGTTAGTGCGAGCCCTCCCGGAACCCATAGAGAATGCATTGCAGTGCCTCCAGTTCGAAAAAAAAATATCTTTGAATGTAAGTCTATGGGAACACTCTGGGCGATTCTCAGCCAGATTGTAATCGCCCAAAAAGAGGCGGTACTCCACAGAACGTGACATGACGCTGATTGGACTATATCCAGACAGTGACGGCTAGCGTAACTCTGTGGTTGAATGATTGAGAATGTAATTAAAAAAAAGTCCCTTTCATTCACACTTTGGTGGTGCGTCGCCCAATCGCCCTAATGAAGAAACCGCCCCTGTATCCATTACCATACCAAACACTCAGAGAGCTGTCATGACAAAACTATGATAACAACACAAGGTAACAATACATTTTTTTACAGCTGATAAACGATAAAAACTGATTGATAGCCAATCATAATCCACCCAATTTTAGGTGGATTATATATGATGTGGAATTTAAAGTGGAATATGATGTAACTGCAGCATGTGCTTATAATAAAGAGACTGTTATCTTGCTTTGGTGTGAATGCTATAATATAGTTATCTTTAGAGTTATTGTTCTTGGTGTGAACTGGCCTTTATTCAGTCATTTTCTCCATTCAGTTCGTTCCATTCAAAAAAGGTAAGGTCTCCTTGTAGATGACGGCATATATTAAGCTAATATCTACAAACAAAACACTGTTTATTGACGTGATATAATAGGTTACTGAAAGAAGTATACAGGCCAGCCTAAAATAGCAATATTGACCAATGATGTGACTATGAGGTGGGATTATCTGTGTTTGAGTAACCTGTTTAAAAACTGATTAATTTTGCAATTCAGTTTGGCACATAAATTGCACACTTTAGCTTTAATATTTCATGATTTCATACACCATATTTTTTACTTGTAGCTGTAAATACTTAGGGATATTTAGATATCCAATGATAAAATTCTGGGCCTGGTTGCAACAAACTCCTTAAGGGAATTATCACTAAGAGTTTTCTTAATTTAAAGGGTTTGTTGAAACCGACTGACCTCATCTATAACCTTGCCTGGTACTAATAATTTATCTTAACTGCATGCATGTGTGAAAAACATTACTGCTTTAAAAATAGTTCTGCATCTAACTTTTAATATAAGAAAATTAGCTTGCTTTTGTGTTATCACGAGGTCCATAGGGCTGCATGCAATTACTTTAATAACTTGCATTCTTGGTTGGCATTGACAGCAGCTCTGAGTCTCGTAATCATAAGGTGTTAGGCATTGAACATTGACATTGAATGAATGTATGTTGATCATTATCATTGTAAGTACACTCTCTCACCATTGTGAAACATTTCTATTGATAATTTCCTGCTATCAGACTCTTTTTTTTTTACCTACAAGCTTTGCATCCCTAAAGATTACAGCATTTTGTTTTGAATAGCATGTTTCTAAGCGACATACACAAACCTCTAACCAAGGACAAAGTCACTTGTTTACTTAGAAAAAGGAAAAAAGCTCTAATGCTGTGCCGCTCTAATGGGATTCCAACATCCTTGTGCAGTTTCCCTGTTTCACCTGGGAACACGAGCCTGTGAACACGCGTTTGGTATAGGATCTGCTGTGGTTCACACTCCCACACGTTGGCTACGTTCACACAGTCGGTGTTTGGGACTGACGGACGTATTTACTAACAGTTGTGACTTTCAAACTGTCCTGTAGGATGGAATAATGTCTGTACGGACAGGTAACCAAAGTCAGTCTCGTATTCTAACTCGTAATATCTGTGGCCACAGAGACATATAATGAATAAAGACTTTGTATTGGAATTTTAAGGACTTGGAGAAATGGTTATGTTGTTCGAATCCTGTATGACTTTCACGATAGCAAAAGATGAATTTTTAGGTGAATATTTATGAAAATGAGGACTGGGTGTATTTAAAGCTTAAAAAAAGCATCATACAAGTAATTCATGACTTTTGCACTATTCAAAGCCACCTGAAATTTAAGTTTAAGAATTGTAAAAAGTCTTAAACATCACTTTGATGCATTTATCAGAAAAAACAATATTGTGAAAGCAAAAATGTATGGTATTACTTAAGCTAATCGTTTTAGCTAGTTTAGAAAACCAATATGAATTATTTGTTCATGAATCTAAAGCCTTGTTTACACCTGGTATTAAAATGAGTTTTGCTCGATTGGATCACAAGTGGACGATCTCACAAGATCTTTTTTGAAGCTTGAAAGCTCAGTCCACATTCATTGCAATTGCATAGAAAAGATTTACTAAATCCTTTGTGTTCTGGAGAAGAAAATAAGCCATGTAGGTTTGCAATTGCAATGACGAGGGTGAGTAAACGATGGTATACTTTTAATTCGAACTATCCCTTTAAGTTTAAATTCAGCACCAATCCAAATAAAGACTACAAATATATCTCCATAAATACAGTATGGCAGACATGGATGTTATGCAATATTATGACAAGATTCAGCAAGTTAAGCGAGGAAGTTTTTAATAAAGGGGAAAAGAAATCTTTTGACCATAGGCCTATCCAAAGCCTGTGATCTGCAGTAATTCATTTCATGGTGGAGAATGTGCTGAACTCCCTACAGTTGTTCAACGACACCTCTTTTCCAACACAAACCAGCCGTCTCCAAAAAACACTTCACTAGGGACCGTGTTCCCCTCAGTGAGGTCAGCTGTACTTGATTCCGACCAGCTATTATGTTTGGTTGTGAGGCGAGGATCGTTTCTCCAATAAAATTTGATGATAATTTAGTCCATCTCCTTTGACAAAGGGGACAGCAAAGCAAATTATGGCCCCACCCTGTAAGAAACCCTGACTGGGGCCAAAAACTCAACATAGAGCAGATTGAACTTGGCCTGTGGACCCTCCAGATGTGTCATATAGAGAACATTTGGTCTTTTTACAATCTCAGTGCTTTTCCCTCCATTTCTCACTTGATATCCTCTGTATCCCGTGAAGAACTTGAAACAGCATGCTCTTTTTTTTCCATAGCGGCTTGCCAGATTTTATTTCTCTGATCTTAGCATCTCTCTTAGTCGTGTCGTTTCAAGAATCACTTGATGTGGGAAAATTCGGAACAAATCCTTACCCCTGTTTAATATGTATTAAACAGTATCATGTAACTCGTTTGAGCTTGAACACTTTGTCTTTTTTTTTATATTCTGTACTTATTACTATTGGACAGACAAAACTTCTGATCACAGAATCTGTATACCGTTGATTTCTCAGGTGTTTTCTTTAAAACTGTTTGTTGAGAATTATTTCCCTTTAACTCTTTCCCCGCCATTGACTGAAGTTTCCATCATTTATGAGACAACGCTTCTGCCCTATTGACAGAATTTTCCGGCTTTCCACTGTTATATGGTAGGGGGCGCTATTATGCAACTTCTGAAAGAGCACTGAATCTCCAGATCAAAACACAGGAAAAAATGAGCAGAAACAAGCGATAAAAGCGTTGCTTCTGCACGTTGTAGACTTGATTTTCTCAGCTTTTTGTTTAAAATGTTGTTTTTTTACGAAACTTACCCACATTCAAGTGCTAAAGCTAGAATAAAACATTTTTTTTGTTGTTTTAAATCAGAGGCTCTGTTCTTTCTTTTGATATTTTGCACTTTCAGATATTCATACAACAAAATATTCTGGGGGCCATGAAATTGTGAAAATTATCACAAATGCTGGCGGTGACTGGCGACTTTAAAAAAAAAATACTTATGGGGAAAATGTATTTTCTTTTTTACATTGTGGTCTTTTGTGGTGTAACCAAAATGAACTGTGATTGATCGATTCACATGTCAATCACACTGCCTCTTCCTGTCAATGTTGAAATAAGCTGCAATGTGGACCAGACAGGGGATGCTTCTCATTTCTAATTTGTGCATCCTCGCTTACTTTTCTTGCATCTCAGCTCCACCCCATTAGGATGTGAGAGAAGGATGCAAAGAAAAAGAAAATGAGGATGGAGGAATAGAAGGAAATCTTATTTTTATATTGGAATATTCTTGATCAGTCGAGCTGCCAAGGGATCAAGGGATCTGCCCTTACGGAGTTGAAGTGTAAAGCTAAATTCACAATATAGCTATAATAATAAAGAAAGAAGCCCTGTCTGTTGAAATATGTAAGATGTATTGTTTATTTAAACTAAAAAGGTAAAACATAAAATTATTGTGACAGATGTGAATTTATACGTGCATCAGGTTTTCGACAAGAAAGACTTCCACATAGGATACACCTGTGCATCCTCGTTCAGCTCCTCTGGAAGCGTCCTCACCATGCCAATTAGGCCACGTTCACACCGCAAGTCCTAATGCTCAATTCTGATTTTTTGCTCAGATCCGATTTTTTGATTGGCTGTTCACATTACCTTTTAAAATGTGACCTATATCTGATTGCAGTGTGAACTGTTTGAGGTTTCAAACTAACCGGCATGCGCAAAAGAACAATAACGACATCAGACGCAGCAAGCGGTTGCACTAAAGTTCGGGAGGTTATGGAGGAAGTAAGCATATTCGCATTTATTTTATATGGTATAATGGTTGTGAATGGAACACAACCATTATACCCCCCCCCCCCCCCCCCCCCGAGACAGACTTCCGGGCACTCACCAGAAGGCGTTTTTTCTAGACAGACTTTGTTAAATATTTTCACCAACATCCGAAAACAAATGAGCACAATTTGAAAGAGTCCAATTTTCATTAAGCTGTAATTTGGCATGAACCAATCACTGAATAGATTTCCTTATTTAAGAATATTCTCAGATACATTCGCATTGAATTCATCATTTTCAGGAGAATACATTATGATGTTGAACGAAATGAAAGATGAACACCTTCTCCGACTCCAACATGTCTTAATTACAAAAATTATATTCCATATTTATGTTAACATAATATAATTTTATTTTTTATTTAAACTGTGGTGCAGTTTAGAAACTTTTTTCTTCCCATCTTTGCTTTCCAACATGTGACTATTTCAAGTCCAAAAACAGGGTGAATGTGATTTCACCAAGTAGAACATGTTCCTTGATAAACATCCGTGTTGATCCTGGAACAACATTCCAATCAACCAATCAGATTTGAGAGAAAAGTTTATAGTTAATGTCAAGTTGAGGCTTACAAGAAGTGTTAGGGGCTTCTACATTCTTATTCACCTATCATTTCCCTCTGATTTTAGGGGTAATTAATGGGTAGGGTTAGGTTCAGGGGTAGGGTTAAGACTCTGTTTTTTGGACAGGAATGTTGTACTAGGTTCAACCAAAGATGTTGATCCAGGAACATGTCAAAAACACATTGACCCAAACACTAAATTCAGAATAGCTTACTACCATCCTGTTCTTAGTACTTCAGCTTTATTATTAGGCTACGTGGCCCAAATAGTAAGATGGTCAGTACTATGCAGGTGTTCTATTCCGAACCCAGCAACACTTTTTGAGCTCCTCATTCTCCCCTACACCAATCACAACACTTCTGGATAAGGCTCTGTCCCTCTCTGATTCAAGTCATACACCCTCCTCTTACTTATAGCCCTCCTAAGAACTTCTATTAATGATGCTATAAAAATGATAGATCCTAGCTATATAACAGCGTTGTGTTCCCACGCAGCCTCAGCCCTGTCCAGTTATGACTGGAATGCTAGTTTTACCATGTTTACTGAAGATCCCATAGAGACAGTTTTTTACAGAAAACACCTAGTTCCTTTTTTTTTTACAAGAACGTTGTCATTGCAATATACAAAATGTCAGAGCTCCCACTGTGCATTGTCATAAAGTTTGTAAGAACAAGAAGCAACACATGCACTGCAGGTTTTGTTTATTACGAATCAAAATATTTTATAGTTATGCAATCCCACCAGTGAATGCATTGGCCATGTACACACTGCAGATAATACACTTGTCACTTGGCAAATGGATTACAAAATGCAAATGAAACATTTCCTTTAAAAATGATTTGCCAGTTTACCATTTACTATTAACAAAATAATAATACTAATTATCATCATTTAAAAAAATTAAATAATAATGTTTTATGTATTTTATTTGTTTTAACTACCACTCTTAGTTCTTAATATGTCTCCAATCACAAATGTTTCTCGGGTCTGGTAAAAAAAAAAGACTAATTGTTTACTGCCACTGCTACAGCGTAGCTATGGTTATCACCAGGGGCGTAGGAGCCCCCCCAAATTTCAAAATCGAAGTTTTGCCCCCCAAGAGCAAACTGCCAAGAGAACTGCTAGCTGCCTACTCAAAATAAACTAGCAATCTATTCAGGCAGCATTTTTGTGTTTGATCTGTGTGAATTACAGAAATATAAGACTTGCTAGACCTACTTTTAGCAAGGAACCTTTCCACATAGATTGATTTTATTTTTCAATCTATCCTTGGGGGGTAAGCTAGGTGGTTAATGGAAATTAAATCAACCATTTATTTGAGTTTTTAATTTTTAGTTAATCAGTACATGACTGATTAACAGTAATGTAAATGCTAAATGTCCTAATACCTGTTGATGCTACAACAATGCAAAGTATATGCTCTTAACCTTGCAGTTTTTCAAATATCATGTAAGACTCATTTTCTCAATTTCTTTGCACAAAACTCTCCAGAAAGTGCCATTTAATGGTTTATTTTAAAAAAAAAAATCCCGGGGGGGCATACCCGGACCCCCCTAGGGAGAGCCCACATAATAAATCACAATTTAATCACTGCTTAGAAACAAAGTAATACAGTCTGTTCCCATAAGTCTTTAGAAATTAGCATGCCTTATATATAAAAAAATATATACAAAATTCGCCCTCCCCCAGCATTTACTGTCCCCCCCAGGTTCAAAATTGCTCCTACGCCCCTGGTTATCACTATCAACCAATACAAATTTGGGAGTGACTCCTGTATTTTGAACATACCAAACGATAATTTAGAGGATTCACACCCTTATTTATGGTCGCTCTTAAAACTTTTCAACGTGTACATGACCAGTGGATGTTCCATCCAGTTGCTTTTGCCTTGAAGCAGTTAAAAAGAAAAACATTCATCATTCATCTGTCATTATTTTTCCCCAGCGCAAGTCATTTGAAATGTTTGTGAAGAGCCTCTCTTCACATCTTGTAAAGACCTGGGATGCAAACCCCACAATGCTTTTTTGCCAACAATTGCTCTCTTGCTCAAGGCTGCATTCCAGCAGAGGAGAGGTTCTTATTTTGCCTCTTTCCAAGCACCTGTTACCCTGGAGACTGGGTAGCCAGGGAAACACTAGCACTAGGAGGCAATATCCTCAGAAATGTATGAGACACACCCTTGGAGATGAAATGGCCGGGAATCAATCATCCTGAATGTGCAATGGAGCTCTTTGTTAAAGCATGAGGTTACATTAATTATTTGATAGAGTTGTGAAAGCGTTTATCTTGAACATGCTGAAATTCAGGGCTATTTGACAAAGAGAGATCCTTCAAAATGAAAAGTTGAGAAAACTCAATGTCGTGGCAAAGAGATTTTTTTTTTTGATGCAACAAATGTGTTCAGCTTTGCAATATTCAAAAGAAATAGATAATATAAAGTTAATTCAAGTAGTATATTAGCCTATAGAATAGTTTACTCAGACAACATGTATTTGCATATAGTTTATAGCCTATAATATTTGTAAGATGTATGAGGGTTCTTACACACAAAAGCATCATTATGAAAAAATACCCTTTTGCATTACCTCATTACACTAAGAGTTATGGCAATGCATGGTGGGTACTCACAAACCCTTAATAAGTTAACAGTGATGTTCAGCAATATGTGTTGGGATAACACGCTTATTATCAAGCGTAGCGTCAGTTCTGGCAGGTCACGTTAGTCAAGCTCGCATCAGCTGACTCTCAGCTGATCCAAGTCTACCTATAGGAATACGACGCCTATCACTGTATACATATATAATCCTTCAGTATTATCAGCAGCTATCGCGTTTCTCAGGAGCGAATTACCCTCCCCCATCCCCAGCTCCTCCTCTCGTCAGTCAGTATGGCATTCTGATTACCCCTGAATCAGAATAATTTCTCGAATCATGTTGTACTTTAAAATTTTGAATTAATGATATCTGCAATAGAGGGAATGCATTAACGTCACTTCCCCGCCGGAACACGCCCCCCTCAGCGGGACTGAGTGGCAGAAGAGCTGCTGCGTGACTGGAGTTAATAGGGGAAACTGCGTTAACGCGAGTAAAACAAACTATTATCAGTTTAAACTAAAAGTTGGACTCGATATAGTGTTCCTTACAACTTATCAAAGATCCAGTGATCCATGGATATTGACATGCAGCCAGGAATCGTGTTTCCTGACATTTATATGTGCCTGATTTCGACGAAATAAATGAAGAAAATTTGCCTGTAAACGTTTTATATAAATACAATATAGATAGGTCTAAATCCGAGTGATCACTTACATTAATGTTATACTGTATATCATCATATCGTCCAGCCCTAAAACTTGTATAGTTTTTTGTCAGTGTTTATTTAAAAACATCCAATTATGCAGAATATAGTCTGTTCTGTAGCTTTTTGCAGTCTGTAAAAATATACAGTAACTCAGATTTCTGGTCAAATCTAGTTGTACAGTCAATCGCAAAGCTCTTTCCCGTTTTAGATGTGTTTTGTGTGTTTTTCACGGCATTCACGCTGAAAACAAATGCTGCCGCTCAGTCTTTTTGCCACTTGTGGGCGTGACCGCATTCACTCCGGCCGACGGTGACGTCATGCGCATACCCTCTATACATTCATAATGGTTCTGTTCTGTTTACCCTAAGGGGGGTTATTGCTGCTCTCCCTAGGCTAGGCTGTATGGATGCGCAGGGAGTTCTCGCAATTGCGAATTTGCAAGATAAAAAGTCGCAATTATCTTTTACATTTTTTTATTACATATGGCAGAAACAAGCTTCCATAAGAATCGCTCTGAGCATGCATACAGTAGGCCATAGCTACAGGCTATGTACAACTCTTTGTTCCATAGACATTGTAATGTTTTTCAGTTTAAATAATTGTGTAAATTTGAAGTTGGGTAAAGTCAAAGTTGCATGATATTGCGTGGGACTAATTCCACAATGTTCATAAGAACAACAAATATTTGTTCTTATTTCCCCCAGTGCAGAAATAGACACATTGACATCGTGTTGACCTGGTGTTTGAGTGACGGACACGCTCAACAGATCCACAGTGAACTTTCACGGTGATGTATTGGGTTCTAATGCCCCTTCATTTGTCACTCGGAAACAGTTTGCTGGAGCGAGCGCTACATTTTTGGAAGTGCAGGTTGCATGTCAAACTTCAGCGAGTGTTTAGAAAAGTCAACACAATTAACCACAAGAGATTAATCTGTCTCCACCCTCACTTCACTTAACATTCCTTCCTCTCGTTACTGTGATTAATAATTCCCACAAATACCAGGCTAAACACAGACATTAAACACAGACAGTCGTGCTTCGGACTTCTCAGCCCTACATTCTGCAGCTTGCGTTTAATTCCTAAAATACTTTCCTGGCTCATATTTATAACGACTCTGACAGCCCATTATCAGGGTGGCAACTCTAAATAAACAGCGCGAAGGAGTCGTTTTGTTGATCCTGTCGTGAGGACTGATTCTTTTTTGTGTGTGTTTGGATCAACATTAGGTCATGTTCTGTCATTTTAAGAGGTGTATTGCTGATTAACTTCAATGCTATAGAGGTTATCTGTTTTGACTTGTTTGATAACCTGTGACCAAAGCTACTGTTCTCTTGTCTCACTGATGAGATGAACTGGAGTGAAGGAGTGGTGTGGTTTTTACATTCCCATTATGCAGAGAGTGGACATCTGCCATCCGCTTAGCCGCATGCAGTCTTCTTTTAAAACAAGTCAGTCAAGAGAAATGTTCAGACTGCGTGGGAGATTCATAGTGATTCCTCCCTGCTGAGTAACCCTAGGGAGGAATCGTAACTCTATAGTAAGTGCATGTAGTTAATTAATATTACTCAGTACTTATCTAAGTAAGCATAATGCAACTATGTCACCTTAAAATAAAGTGTTTATATATCAAAGTGTCCTGGGAAAAAAAACTGTATAATGGTTTCCATAAGGATATTAAGCAGCACAACTGTTTTTGACATTGATGACAATAAGAAATGTTTCTTGAGCACCAAATCAGTGATTACTGAAGGATCATTTGACACTAAAATTTCAGTTTTGCCATCACAGGAATAAATTACATTTTAAAATGTATTCAAATATAATACCGTTATTTTAAATTGTAATAATAATTCACAATATTACTGTTTTTACACTCTTGGTGAGCATAAGAGACTTCTTTCAAACATAATATAAATTCTTACCGACTCTTTTTAACGGTAGTGTATTGAAAATTAACATTAAACAAGACTAATAAATTCTGTAAAAATTAGGTTCACTATCATGTTTTCTAGTGCATTAGCTAATGTAAGTAAATTTAACCTTATTGTAAAGTGCTACCAAAATTGGACAATCAATAATGGACTGAATAATGGCACGATTGATCAACATTATATATATGTCATCAGTGGGAACCCCAGGGTTGTGTGGATGGAGTTGGACCTCATGTCACAGCCCACTGCCCTCTCGTGGTTTTAATACATCCAGGCCCTGCTGGGTCACAGCTCAAAGACTAAACACAGGACACTCACATGTGTGTGTGGTACGTAGACATGAGTTTCCTGCTAGTTCTCCCCAAATAGTGCTGAACACATCAAATGCAAGAAAGGGTACTGGACTGACTTTGAGGATACGCTGACTGAGAGAGACAAATGCTCCGAGAACGTGCCTGAGGTGAATTACATTAATAGTTCAGTCAAAAATTTACATTGTCATCATTACCTCTCCCCATGATGTTCCACATCGTATTATTTTCTTAAACAAAAGCAGACATAATCATG
Source organism: Tiaroga cobitis (assembly GCA_030578255.1). Classification (NCBI taxonomy): domain Eukaryota; kingdom Metazoa; phylum Chordata; class Actinopteri; order Cypriniformes; family Leuciscidae; genus Tiaroga; species Tiaroga cobitis. The sequence continues at coordinate 48,457,413 of CM060599.1, forward strand.
AAATGTACATAGACAAAGATATATTTATTTTTCAGAAGGACGCCTTTGGCTGTGGCATAATTTTTCAAATTTTTTAGTTAAAGCCTTACAACAAGATAAATGTACTTGAGAAACAACAATACATAAGATATAAAGACTTTTTTTAGTGAATGTTTTTTAGAGAATTCAAACTTTTTTAAAGTATGAATCAGTTAAAAACAAGTGAAAAAATATGTTGGTGCAGTTAGACAAAACACATCTATTCAGAATACAATCTAAGAAAGCATGTCTTAATATCTTAATGCTGTGTTGCTTCAAGTAAAATACTTGACGATATGTCTTTTTCTCGAAACTAAAAAGTTATTAAGGAGTCATCTTTTTTGCAGTGTACCATAATTATCTTAAAAAGCTCACCACTATTTTTTAAACACTGGCTTAACTGGAGTTGACCGCATCATGTTTTTTATAAAAAAATATTTAACAAACAAAAAACATGCCTTTTGTTGTGCCAGACAAACGTAAAAAAAATCCGGTGCAATTTCTCAGTATTCTAATACTGTGGCTAAAACCTGTGCAATATTTGGCCCCAGTGTTTGTCTCAAACGTTGCCTTTTTCATTGTGCATTTCATGGAAAAAAGAAAAGAATAGAGGGCTGGAATGACATGAGGGTGAGTAAATGATGAAAGAATTTTCATTTGTGGGTGAACTGCTCCTTGAAACAGAGATGGAGTAAGTCGGGTGTGGTGATAGAGAAATGCTCAGCAGGAAACAAGCTCAGAGTTCAGGGAGGAAAAGAGCCAAACTTTTTTCCGAATCAGCACGCATACGCAGGGAAAGGCCTCGCCGTGTCTGTCCCTTCCCTAATTAGTCCCTTCTGACAGTTGTTATCTTAAAGAAAACAGCAGTTGCCTAGACGTTCTGTCAAGCGCACTTGAAACGCAGAGGGAAAATTGAGAAGGCTCCATTTGAAACATCACCGCGTCGCTACCACTTCTGCCCATGCTGCGCAGAAGAGTGACTTAGCAGTGACTCAGATTCATCCCTGCCAAGACAAAGCCACCCCGGCACATTGATCAGCATCTCTGGTTTAATGAGCACTGCCAGTGGGGCGTCCTACAGTTTACGTCTGAAGTCTCTGCCTCTTCATTAGGCTACGATTAATCATGTTGGCTTGCGATGAGGTATCGCTTCTGGGAGCTCCAGCAACACTAGCGGAGTTACTGGAAGCAGAACAGCTCAGCAAACAGACCTTTAGGAGGATCTGAACATGCGGCATGAGAAATGGAGGTGGCCTCAAACTCGTTTCCCTCCAGTCACGTGGCTAGACGCTCAATGATCCGGGCATGGTCGATTTCACAGCGGGAACTGGACCAAGCTGACTGCGTCACGGGCACGTAATCAATCTCATTTATTATGCAAATGTTTCCTGCCTGCTCATTTAAAATATATGTCTCGTAAACTAATTGCAACACCTAAGATGATCATTTGTTAGAGCATCAAACGCGCCTGAAAGTGAGACCCTGAAAAACCTCCAGAGTGTTCTGGGGATTTAAACTCAGTCAGCAAGTTTGTAAGGCAACAGAACTCGGTCCTAAAGACGTTCAACAAGCACCTAGCCACCATGTGCCTCTGCATGACGCTACATGTTCCTATATCTCACTCTCTCTGTGTGTTGGCCTGTATGACACTTGTTAAATATAGAGTATTGCAGCCCGGGGCAGTTAGCGAATGACGTCGGTAGTTAAAGCCCAGAAAGTCAGCAGAAATAGGCTCCAGTAATTAAATCGAAAGGTTAAATACTTGATGGAGTGTTGCAGATCAGAATGAGATAGAAAGAAGCAAGTAATGTATCTCTACTTGTGTGTCATTCCATTGTGGTGCCATGGTGTGTATCAGACCAGCAAAAGAAAGAATTGAAAGTTAAAAGGACTATGAAAAGTCCAGAAGGATTTGTTAGAGTTGGCTCAGGAAGACTTTGGCTGGTTTTACAGCGACAGCAGTGTCTTCAACTGGTGGCCCGCTTTTCTCTTTAAGGGTGCCTACTGCCTACGCACTTTATGTGGGAATGAGTTGACGCAAGGACATAGATGAAAGCTGGTGAACTCAGACCTGCACATTCATACAGCAAAAAAAGAAAAAATGATGACCTTATTAAAATGATCAAGAATATTTGACAGTGGGGAATTGTCAGGAAAGTACAAGGAGAGAGTGGAAATGGACCAGCACATGCAAAATGCAATTTCACTGAATTAGATGTTAAAAACTATTATTAACAAATTGGTCTTGAGATTATTTTTCATGGATGCATGAAGTCATGCAGTTCCCATCAAGTTCATACAGGTGTCCAGAAGAATAACCACTGGTGTAGTTCATCAAATGAACAATAAACATTTCCAACAAAGTTTGACAACTAGAATGTGTCCAAGACATATCTGCAGTATAGCTTCATATTTTAAAACCTGACAAACTTAATTTAAAAAGGGTTTGATTAAAAAAAAATGCATTTGTTTAGATATATAATGTAATGGTATGGTGTCAGTATGTCTCTATACAACACAGTCTCACACCCAAGGCGTCATCTAACTGACGCTATGGACCATTTTTGACCATGCGTCAATATGCCGACGCACACACCCCCCCCCCAAACGTCAATATGAGACGCAAATGCCGCGCACCCTTTAGCGTCAGTTAGATGACGCTTCCGTTATGGGTAGGTTTAGGTCTGGGGTAGGGTTAGGATTAGACCACTATGCGTCAACATGCCGACGCACACACCCCCCCCAAACGTCAATATGAGACGCTCATCCTCGGGCGTCATCAAATGCCGCGCACCCTTTAGCGTCAGTTAGATGACGCTTCCGTTATGGGTAGGTTTAGGTCTGGGGTAGGGTTAGGATTAGACCACTAGGAGGCGCGTCTCATATTGACGCCTAAGGGGTGCCATGTGCGTCGGCATATTGACGCATGGTCAAAAATGGTCCATAGCGTCAGTTAGATGACGCCTTGGGTGTGAGACTGGGTTGCTATATATATATATATATATATATATATATATATATATATATATATATAGAAAGGCATTTATAATGTTACACAGCGTTTCTATTTCAAATAAATCCTTTTCAGCTGTTTATTCTTTTCAGCTTTTTATTCATCAAAAAATCTTGGAAAAAATGTATCACTGTTTCTACAAAAATATTAAGAAGCTGTTTTCAACATTGATAACAATAAGCATATCACATTGATCACCAAATTAGCATATTAGAATTATGTCTGAAGGATCATGTAACACTGAAGACTTATATGGAGTTGCTATCAAAGGGTAAATTACATTTTAAAACATGGTATATTAAATTAGAATACAGTTTCACAATATTACTGTATTTTTGATCAGCACAAGAGACTTTCATAAACATAAAAAAAAAATCATACCAACCCTAACCTTTTGAACAGTAGTGTATGTATGTTCTACTTGGCTGTGATTGTGTTGTATCATTTCTAATTCTTGCTTTTGGTGTGGGCAGGCAAATGCCTTTTCGCTGTAAAGTTGTCAGTTAGGACTCTGTGTGAAGCTTCACCTGCATGAAGTGAGAGCCGATAATGAGCTGTAGGATTCGTCCCAAATACAGACAGCCCATCCACCGCAGAGCGTAGGCAACGGCCACAGTCAGAGAGCACTGCTGGGCCAGGACACACTGAGTGAGACCTGTTAGAGCCTTATTAAAGGTTGGCGACCGGGGCTGGATATTTTCAGACTGACGCGTTAATTTCCAGCAGGACTGTGGCTCATTGTGGAGTGGTGGGCTCAATGCTTCGCAAAGGCCACACATGCTGCGCAGTGAAATGGATGTAAACACAGTAGAGGGTTTTGGACTACTTGCAAGGTGATCAGCCAAACCACTCTAAGGGCTGGCTCTTGTTGGTGCCATGCCACCAGGCACTGACAGTGTCAACATCATTACTGTCAGATGCAATAAATGCCCGGGGTTCTTATGAGCCGCTCTACAATGGCTTTCCAGATTTGCCATTTTCTCTGTCTGGATCACTGGAGTAGACCTTCACCTTTTCTTAAGCTGGCTGTCATGGAGTCAGTTGTGTCTGAGCACAAGAGGTCACAGACTGTTCGTTCTTTAGACAAACTCAAAAGTAATTTTGATAGTAAGATGATGATGTGAGGATATATATATATATATATATATATATATATATATATATATATATATATATATATATATATATATATATATATATATACACTCTAAAAAATGCAGGGGTTTTTTCACAAGGTTGTATTCACACAAATATGGACAAACCCAACCGTTGGGTTAGAAATGTAAGACTGGGTTTGTCCACATTTGACCCAAATTTGGGTTGAAACAACCCAGCATTTTTTTTGTGTATATCAAATATTATTTTTATTACATGTAGAAAAGCTAATGTAGAATCAATTCATCAATAGGCCATTCTTGGGACACAAAATATGTTTGGTTCATTTTCTCTGAAGAGAAAGTGTAAATTTCAGATGTGTTGAAACTTATTTAGTCAATGTTTAGAAGTACACTATCATTCATAAGTGAACAGAAAAAGATTATAAGTCAGATAACTTTACCTTTTGATTTCATTTAATGTCATTAAATGGATTTATATTTGTTTTTACCTTCTGCCTTTCACATCACAGCTCAGTATAATTTGAAAGTTTTGGGTCAGTATTGTCATGACATCCTGCGGCTCTAAAGATTGGCTCAGAGAGCCTGAGCACAGATGCCAACTGCTATTGTGATGAATGGGAATGCTGACGGACAGCTTTTTCCAGGTGGAATAGACCTCATTAGCTTATCTCCCTCTTCCCTTCTTGCAAACTAACTGTGGGAACAGATGTCCAGTAAACAGGACAAACAAAAGGGTCATGTTCCTATGACATCCTCGATTTGTTAACATATCCCAGAGACAAACAGCATGTGGCAGTGCCGGTCCTCCCTATACCCAAACTACGCAGGGTGCGTAGGGCCTTGCTTATTTAAGATTATATAAGTAGCATAACACTACATAATGTAAACATGTTTTTTTTATGAATATAAAAAAAAACTTAGTGATTATTGCTTAGGGACCTAGCATATAAACTCACTTAAATGGAGTCATGTGGAAATGTATTTTTCTAATATCTAATGATTTATATTTATTTAATAACTGGTTTGGACTCGGACATCATTTAGTGTGGCATATAATGACATGCATCTCGATATCGATATATATCTTCTAAACAAAGCTATCTGTCTGAAGCAGAAAAAAAAAATGCGCCAAGAACGAAGTAGGTATGTATTGTAGCATTTAAAAAAAAAAAAACAGGCCATATCTCCGGATTCAATATAGTCAACGGTGTTTTGTGAGAAATGCCTAGTGATGAAATGTAATTTTCTATTTGTGTCAGTATTCATCAATAATCCAAACGTTATTGTGTGTGGTTTAATGTACAGAATAAGAAATAAACACATTGCTGTTCAGTCGTGCAAGCTGTGCTGTGAGTCCTGTCAAGTGCTTTAAAGCAATACCCATTAGTCTAAAGTTAGTACATTTAGGCCCGGTTTCACACAAAAGGCTTAGACTGAGCCAGGATTAAGCCTTAGTACAATTAGGGCATTTAAGTAGCTTTTATAAAGATACCCTAGAAAAAAAAAAAAACATTAATGGTGTGCATCTTGAGACAAAACAATGACACTGGCAGAGGTGTAAAGTCCAGTTTCAGAAAGTAAAAGTCGTCCTCAGTATTTTGTTCCAATCACCTGGATTTGCTAATTAGCAAAGTTTTCAGCCAGGAGATAGAACTAATTAGTGAAATCAGCTGGCTGAGGGGTGGACTAAACATATGGCAGGACTTTTACTTTCTGACCCCTGGACTTTACACCTCTGGGCACTGGCATATTTTAAGATATGTCAGTGGAAGTTCCTTTCAGTTAAAACAGCTCAACATGCATTTTAGTCTGGGACTAGCTTAAAGGTGCAGTATGTTATTTATCAAAGTCCTTGCTGAACATTGTTGATATTTGAAATCAACCCAAACAAACACACCCCTCTCTTCAATGCTCCGCCTCCAAAACCCTCCAATCCTAACCGGCCTCCCTGCTCCGAGTCGGTCTCGAACCCCGATCGAGCTACAGGGGATTCTATTTTTGAGACGTTGTGACTGGAACGAAACTATTATTAGGACAATAATAATCTCAGGTACTTTTTATGTACTTTATTTCATGTTAAAAGCATTTAATGTGACTGAATATTTAGCGTGACTTTTATAACCATACTGAAGGCGACAATGTTTAGGCCTATTTAACCTTAGATCTTGAAAAGGAAACAAGAATGTTCATACTGTGAACTCTATGTGAAACAAATGTATTGCATGAAAAAGATTTCTTCAGTGTTTTTTAATAGTGTTAAAGTTATCCAATATTTATTAATTAGATTATGTACTTATCTGTTTCATTGCGAGTGCAGTACGCTTACAGAGAGATCCCACCCATTCGCTCTTCTGATTGCCTGTGATTTTTGATTGATTTTTTGACGTCTCGTATCGCATCGCGTTTAGGCACACGGTGTAAGATTGTCTTCCTTTGTAGGCATTCACGTTATATTATCTTGTGAGTGTGAGACATAAGCTGCATTTCCATTTCAGATTTGCGCAAAACTTTTGCGATATTTTCTAAATGTCGATAAAAAACTATTGCGAATTGACGCGGTTTCCATTAACCGATGTTATGCGACTAAACGTATTTTTTTCCTCTTGCGATAAGTCATTCTAAAAATCATGGCAACGGATGTTGGTATGTTTACATATATATCCCAGTCACCGCACTAGCCATTATTTTTAATCGAATGAGGCTTGTTAACCAAGCATTAATGGCAAGGAAAGTCCCTTATACTTGGGAGAAGCACAAACGAGGTGTTTCTGGGAGTTTCTCTTTCCTATCTGCTTCAAGGTCTTGATAAATTGTGGCATTTCTTTGTTGTTTAGAATCCAGTATTCCTGTAATTCTTTTGTCTTTTATGAGTTTAATAAAGAACTCGGTCTCGTCTTCTGTCCAAACATACCACATCATCTTCAATGAATGATCAACTTTTATGTACACAAAGTGAACTATATGCGAAATTTTCCTTTTTTGAATTGCCTGAAAAACAACCAAGTGAGCGTGAAAACTTTTTTGCGATATATGGGAGTTTTTGCGAAATTGAAGTTTTTCCATTGGACCATTTCCATTTTCAATTCACGATTTCAATTTGCTCAGTTTGTAGGGTAATGGGAACGCGCGTGGCTATAGTCAGTTTTATGTCGATAAAAAACACAGGCCGATATTGAAGTTTGCAGATCCTCTGGCCAAGCATTGACTGAAATGAGAAGCTTCTTTTCAACTTTACAACTTACCAAAGATCCAGTGAAGCTTCTTCTCATTTGTCATCCTTGTCTTTACAAGAATCATCTCACAGGAGATAAATTGAGCTGTCAGTTAATGACCGACTGAGTCTAAGCTGAAAACCACTGAAGACAGGAAACATTTGACAACAGACATACCCTGAAATTAAAACAAAAACTTACCTTACTGAATTGTCAGATCCAAGTAGTTTCTTTTTAATCGTTAACCGCAAAAAAGTGCTGTGATTTCTACAAGATCTGACAACATTTCCCTACTCTTTGCTTCGGTTTTCCAGAAATCTAGGTCATGTAGAACCTTGAGAATGGAAAGACGCATCATAGGAGCATCGAACTGACAGATGTTTTATAATATTGTCTTTTTGTGCCTTTGTCGGATTGAAATTCATGAGATTCATCCTGCCAAGCATCAGACTCAGAAATTTAGACAGCTCCTTTGTTCCAAAGTTCTCAACTGCGGACAATGCGTTCCAATTAAAGCTTTTGGCATTGTTCATGGATACTTGAATTATTTGTTTCCAGTAAAGTTGTGAACACCCAGTTATTTTAATCTGTGGGGCAAATCACAAAGGAGTCTGGCTGTTCTGGCTGTCTGGATATTCGCTGTCTCTGAAAAGAAGGTGACAGACACTTTAGTGAACTTTAATTGTGGCAAATTAGTGAGAAGCTTTTTAAAAAAATGCACCAGTCCACATACCCATCCATTTAAGGGTTCTTTGTCTGCCTAAACCACAAAAAAAAACAGGAATGAGAATCTATGATGCCTTTAAAATGCACACCTTGTTTTAGAAGAGGATCATATAAGTTGACAGACAGCTGAAAAGCTATTCAGTGATTGAATGGGCACAGCTTTGACAGATCCACATTGTTTATCACCTAGCCAGCAGGACTTTAGATATAATATGACTCAAAAGAAGTGCTTAACAGGCTCGCTGTGCATGACTAACAGAGCTTAAGGTGTCCACCTGTATTTCAATCGCTGCTTTTCATCCCAACCAGGCCTAGCTTAGCCTTCCGACCCTGAACATCTGGCACCTGCAGAACAGAGAAAAGACTATATATATATATATATATACAGGTATATTTAGAGGGTATGCATTGACGTCACTTTCCCCCCAGAACACTCCCTCCTCTGCCGGACTGAGTGGCAAAAGAGCTGCAGCATGACTGCATTTAATAGGGGAGACTGCAAAAACGCGAGTAAAGCAAACGATTATCATTTCAAACTAAAGGTTTGACTCGGATACAGTGTTCCTTACAACTTACCAAAGATCCAGTGATCCATGGATATTGACATGCAGCCAGTAATCGAGTTTCCTGACATTTATATGTGCCTGATTTCGATGCTGGGGAAATACATAAAGCTAACTTGCCTGTGAACGCTTTATATAAATACAATATAGGTTTGTCTAAATCTGGGTGATTACTTCTATCCATGTTATATATGTCCAGCCCTAAAACTTGTGTAGTTTTTTGTCAGTGTTTATTTAAAAACATCGAATTATGCAGAATATACGATGGTAAATATTTAATGGATGAGTTGTCAATAAAATATATAACAATACAATATAGGGTATGATCTTACCCCTTAATTCAGCACATTGACACAAAATGATAACTGCAAATCCACCTTTTGCTGCCTGGCGTCCAGTTGTTTCTATGAATTGCAGCGATCCATTGCTTCTCTGTTCTGTAGCTTTCAGTAGTCTGTAAAAATATACATTATAGATATAGATTTCCTCAGATTTCCTCTCAAATCTAGTTGTACAGTCAATCGCAAAGCTCTTTCCCATTTTTTATGTGTTTTGTTTGTTTTTCGCGGCATTCACGCTGAAAATAAATGCTGCCGCTCGGTCTTTTTGCCACTCAGTGGGCGTAACCGCAGTCATTCAGGCTGACGGTGACGTCACGCACATATATGTATATATATGTATTTATATAAATATGTATATATATGTATTTATATAAATATATATATATATATATATATATATATATATATATAAATATATATATATATATATATATATATATATATATATATATATATATATATATATATATATATATATATATATATATATATATATATATATATATACATGCTGTACCCTTATCAATTATGTTTTAATTGTTTATTGCAGGCCAGTGTCTAGGTTGCCATTCAGAAGGCTTGGAATGTAGCGCACACAAGTCTGGACTACTTTTATGGTGTGTGTGTGTTTTTTTACAGTGCTTTTTAGTCCTTTTAGTCCATTTGTCCATGTGAAGATTATTAAAATATTTTACATTGTTATCTACGGAGAGAGATAACAGCATACAGATTCGTAACAACATGAGGGTGAGTAAATAATGACAGAATTTTCATTTTGGGTGAACGATTCCTTTAATATCTGAGACTTCAGCACACCTGAATGATATTAGCATGGTAAAAAAAAAAGAGGGTGGAAAGGAACACAGTAGAAGGAAGGCAATAATTTAGCGAAACTGCAATTCGATCAGAATCTATCTGTCTTTCATGGACAGTGTTTGGGGAAAATAACAGTGCCTTAAATGTGAGATGTATTTTCAGCCGTCTGGATGTGGATCCAACATGTGGTTGACATGAAATCCAGACGGCAACACGGAGAAGGCTGCACCCTGCAATAAAATGAAATCCTGACATAGATTCTCTAGAAAAAAAAGAAGAAAAAAAAAGGAGATTCCTAAAAAGTTCCTTTGTACCTTTTAGAGACCCCTGTGTCTGTTAGACTAGCTCAGCCTAGAAATGTGGGGGAAGAATCGCTGCAGACTGTGATGGAGAAAGATCCGCCTGCAGGATTAGTTTTAAGAACGAGGTGGAGGGTGGAAGTGGGCAGAGTGGCCTGGCACAAAGACTCTTCCTTCGCGAGCAGCCAACAGAACGGCCTCTGTGGCCACTGTGGCATTGCCGAAATGTCTCCTCAGACCAAAGGCAGCAGACGGCTAAATTATCCAAAACATGTTTCACTGGGAGCGTTTGTCTCGTGCTGCAGTTCCCAGGAATAACAGAACTATTCAAATATTTGAGGGATGTTGATGCTGTAGAGATATGCATGTCCCAATAACATTTGAAGGCACCTGACTTGTAAATCTAGAGAGTTAAATGCATTCCTGGGCTTGTTTTGTGAGCATGTCATAAAAGAGCCATGCTTTAATAATTCACGTTGTAATTCAATATGAGACACATTTCAGCAAAAAAAAAAAAAAAACAAGCATCAGAATGTCAGCAGTTAAGAATGTTGTTCAATTCAAGTAAAAAAAAATATGATGATACTTTTGGTAGTGTGGTATTTTATTGATACTTTTGATATGGAATGCAATACAAGAATATTTCGAGTCAACATTTCTCTTGTTGTGCCCACGATTTTGAAATGTATGTTTACGTATATTTTTATACTGAGCAATTGTAGCATTGTATTTATTGTAGATATATATTTTAGCAATATATTTTTGGATTCTACATAAAGGATAAATGCAATGTTATGATATCTTAGAAGATAATATATTTTAATCTGGTACTTTAGAATGAATTATACTGACTAATAACTAAAAATATAAAAATGACTACCTTTAATATCTAAACGTAGTGATGCTACTAACTTCTCAGCTGTTTTTTCATAGTAACAAGCTACCTTTTACAATTAACTGTAGCATGAATAAACACTAAACTGCTTGTTTTTGTCGCATAGTATGGCATCGGCCAACTAACAACCAACATTAAGCATTGAGGAGCAATTTAGGATCTATTTTAGTCAGTTCATTCTTGTAAATCAACGGATTAAAAATACACTTGCGCTGCGTCTGAAATCGCATATTGTAATAGGTACTATATTTGGTTTGAAACTTCATGACAGTTAAAAAAAATATGTTCTATATATTTTGAATGTGTGTAGTTTGAATGAAATTTGGATGTACTACATCCGCCATGCTGACACCTCACTTCAGATGCATCAGGTACATCACTTCAGTTCCATTCATAAATCCTCTCCCATGGCCTCATGGGATGGTAAAGTGTCCATCATATGCCAACTTCAGAATCTCACCGGAAGTAGTAGGTCTTCTAGGTACTTTTTGCCTACAGTTTTATGTTTTCAGACATTCTACTCTCGGTTCACATACTGGTTTTTTTTATATTCCGACTCAGCATTAAGGCCCTTTCATACCAAGAATTATAACTATAAAGATAACTGTAACAATAACTATATTATCGTCCACACCAGCGCACAATGTCGTTCTGTTTAGAAGCGTTCTCTGCAGTTTTGCTGTCTTTCACTTTAAATGTGCAAGCTCTATAAAGCAGGATGGATTCTGATTGGCTGTCAAATGTTTTTATCGCTTATCAGCTGGGAAAAAAAAAAATCTTTCTGAAAGTGATCCCAGTGACATCTTTCCTCTGTGCCATTATCGATATAGTTGTGGTGTGGACTCTGCTATTCTTTTAAATTCAGAATGATTTTTAGAACTCTAACCTTATCGTTGTAGTTATTGTCCTTAGTGTGAACGGGCCTTTAGTCTTTGCACTGCATTCTACCACTTCTTTTTTGTAGCAAAATATTTAGCTAAATGCTTCTGTTCGTCACTATAATCAGTTATCTAAATCGCTGTTGTCTATAGTTTCATTGGTTCTGTTTTGCGTAAATATATTTCTATCATGACAACTCTCTAAAGATTTTTCAGCATGGTAATGGATATGACAATGTAATGTATTTGGTCTTGGCTGAATAGATCTGCTACTGCTTCTGCTGTTGATCATGGTGTTGTTGTAGATCATTGCTGCTGCCGCAGGGTAAGTACAGAGACTTGCTACTGCCAATACAGACACCTATACGCTGCTGCGAGCATGTAAGACATAGTGCTTCAGCACAAATAGCATATATAAAACGAACCGCACCAGATCTATACAGGTGGAGCTGGGGAAGGTGGAGGGTTTCAGAGGAACTCTGCCAGGGTGTTGCTAACTGGTTTAGTGAATGCTAGCAGCTATTTAAATGTTGAGCAGCAAGCTCATTGGCTGCTCCAATCAGCTTGTGCCATGTAGTTAAAAATGTAAATATCATCCGTTCCGTTAACGCCTCATCAGCCTGCGCCATATAGAGTTTCATGACAGAACTTGGTATTTATTGCCATATAAATGCAGTTTAATTTTAGAGCACTCCTTTTGAGAGCCTCATTATTTTTTGCGCTAGATAAATGCTGCTTTTATTGCAAAATAAATTGTCATCTAATAGTTGTCATCTAAAAAAAACATGTTCTCATTAAATAGCTACTGTTTTAAAAGGGCAACATGAATGTAGTTTAACTAGTTAAAATTATGTGTGGTTTCTAGCTTGGGAAGGTACGGTTTCAAAATAGCTTCCTCAACACTGAAACCAAAAGCCTTGATTGGTGTCATTTACTGCCCTCTGTGCTTCTGACCAATAGACTTGAATTATCAGGGGTCTGTGCCAAGCTGGCAGCTCTGTATCTTTCCTCTATACTCCAGAGATCCTGTTCATTAAACAAACCCTGGGAGGGGGCAGCCGCATGGCTCTGCATTAGCTGCTTTGTTCACTGGAAAAACCACCTGGATTGTGTTTTCGCATGCTATATTTAGCCTCACCTCTAAATGTAAACCACCTGGACTAAGACAAAATTTCCCAAAGCTGGCTGAGAGATGTGGCAGCAGAGCTGGCAACACGTGCACCAAGACCAACAAATGCCAGCTTTAAATTAAATTCCAGTTCCTTGAGCAGCAGTGGGAAAGCATTACAGGTCAACTAATTTGGGAATGACAAGACAAACAAAACCACCTCGATGTTTACTGTAAACATTTAAGTGTAGTGATTTGAAACTGTGTATTGTTATCAAAAAACCTGCGTGCAAATATACATTTGATGTATTTGAAAGAAATCTCTTATGCTCACCAAGGCTGCATTCATTTGATCAAAATACAGTAAAACATTAATATTGTGAAATATTATTACAATTTAAAATAACTGTTTTCTATTTTAATATATCTTACAGTGTCTTGGGTACCACCTTTAATTTACTTTAAGTCTAAGGGATGTTTTTCACCTAATTTATTGTCCGTCAGATAAAGTCATAAGTCTGATCTCTTAGAAAAATAACAGCACACCTCTCCTCAGCAAGCCGCTTGGTTTGAGGAATCATTCATGTCTGTAACACAAACAGTGCAAGACAAATTGCGCACAGAGTTTTCTTTTTTCTTTTTTTCAGATCATGAGCAATATTAATAGTGATGTTTGCCATAGAGAAAAACTTTGCTGTTTTTGTGTGAAATCGGCCTCAACTGTAAAACTGCCTCAGCATCATCCATCACTGCCTGCCTTCTTCCTCTGCAGCTGTACTCTGAGATTTATATCATTATTTTAGAAAAACCATGGCCAAAAGTGGAATGTTGCTTTTCTTTGTGGCATTAAATACACACATGGGTACAATATCACTTGTTGCTCCTTTTTTTGAGATTTGTTTTTTGTAATAGTTTTAATGAGAAATTATGCATCATATATAGTTTTTTTTCCAAGTACAGTTATTTAACTTAAGTCATTTCGTAACTGTGTCAAAGGAGAGGGCAAAACCAAGAGAGAAAAAAACTAAAAAAAACTAAAAAGGACTGGAAGAAGAAAACCCCAAATGCATGGGTTCCAAGTCGTAGCTCTCAGAAGCCATTAGGACGATGTAAAAATGGATCCTTTGAACAAGTAAACGAGTGTTCATATGGCATCCCAGAAACGGAGACCCCACACGCAGCTGGGTGAGTCATATTTGCTCGGCAGTTTAGTGACCTTATTGCACGTCTAACAGGTCATTTATTTTTTATTTTAGTAATTACTATCCAATGACATTATTAATGTTGGAAGGACATAAAACTTTATTTATAGCCCTTCATATTCCAATCTCTATTCACCTTTGTTTTAAACTGAATTTGATTATATACTGCGCGCCTGCCGAGATTTTGCATCTACTCTGAAGCGTCTGTTTGACTTTAGCCCAGAAGTTGCTGTGACTTGATGTCAGGTGTCCACTGCGGGGACTTTTGGTAAATGTTTGGCGCAAAGTTTGGAAGTGTACCTGGAATAATTTGTTCTTAAAATAGAACGAGGCGTTACCCTCTTTCCTGCCGGTCTGTTTGATGCTGACACAACCTGATGAATTACAACTTCACTGGAAATTATGAAGATGGAGAGAAAATAGAGTCATTTTGTGTAATTGTGGTAAAACTTTGAGCAGGCCGGTCGTGTTGGGAACTTTAGTGTTTTGGGGTGTGATTATTTTTAGAAAGTAACTTATTTGTTCCATTGACACATGCTTGCACACTTCACAACCCATGATGTTTTCCAAAGATTTTTTTTTTTTTCTTGATATTGGAATCCTGACACTGTGTTGACATTGTTTCAGTGTGAACACTGTATTAAGGGACCAAGCACCTATTATTTCCGTTGGCGTTTCCGTTCTTCTTCTTCTTCTTCTTCTTCTTCTTCTTCTTCTTCTTCTTCTTCTTCTTCTTCTTCTTCTTCTTCTTCTTCTTCTTCTTCTTCTTCTTCTTCTTCTTCTTCTTCTTCTTCTTCTTCTTCTTCTTCTTCTTCTCCTCTTGAGTCTATGGCAGCCCACAGAATCGCTTGCAGGAAAGTTATGAAATTTGGGACACAGATAGAGGACAGTCTGAATTGTCACCATAGCGAATTTGTACAATCCCTCTAGTACCACCAACTGTCCAAATTTGCACTCACGTTTATACTAATAACATTTGAACCGTAAGGGATAGAAATAAAATATTTGTTCCTCTCATTCCTTGACTCAAAACGATTCGATTGCACCCTATAGCGTCATGAAAATGTTTCCTCCATTTTTAGTTTTCTGAAAAACCTACTTTTTTTTTTTATTTTCATCAAACTACTCCTAGGCCGTTGCTCCGATTTTTACGAAAATTGAACCAGATCATTTTCAGACCAAACCGTTATGGAATTCAAGTTGATTCAACTGTTCTCGAATAACGCACAAACGAATTTGATGAAGAGGACTCCAAAATGAACGTGAGGCTATATCTCTGCAATGCTTTAGCGTTTTCTGACTAAACTTGGTGTGTGTTATGACAAGCATGACCTGAGGCTACCTGCACAGTTTTGGAGCAGTGCCACCTTGTTGTCAGGAGATATGAAACTTTTTTTGCCAAAAAATGAACAAAACTGGTCTCTTTAGATTCGGTGCAGCATGCTGAGTCGAACAATACCCAATACCCAAGTGTAACCCATATATATATATATATATATATATATATATATATATATATATATATATATATATATATATACATATATACATATATAGTATAGTAGACAGGAACAGACACAGACTAAGAGCAACCAAACTCTTCCTTTCAAACAATCTTTATTAAAAATACTGAATGTTCCATTAACTAGTTACTAGATAATGCTTCTCAAATCAATGTGTATCCCGTTAATCCCCAAGCCTGACCCCTGCAGAATTGTTTTCCCTTACATTACATGCAGACAAAAATACATATATAGTGGGCACGAATTAAGAATTCATTCTCTCGTTTTAGTAAGTTGTGGCCACGATTTACTAATTCATTCCCTACCTTTAGTTAAATCGTCACCACGAATTAGTAAATTATGGCCACATTGTACTAATTTGTTCCTTCGTTTTGATATAACTAAAACAAGGGTATGAATTATTACAACGTGGCCATGACTTGGTAAAACGAGGGAACAAATTATTATATTGTGCGCACGATTTTCTTAAAACGAGGGAAGAAATTTGTGAGACATGCTGACTTGTTAGTAAGTCGTGGGAACAAATGATTTATTCAAGGCCACTATTTACATAATTGTTTTCCCACATCATCTGTGGGGCTCCGTACAGATGTTTAGCCAGTGGCTTTTGCTTGCTTGCTTTATTTATTTATTTATTGCTTTTTTTTTTTTTTACTTTTTTTTTCGCATGAAATGGACCAAAAAATTCTTCTTTAATATACCAGAATTGTAGGCATGGAGAAAGATGCCTTTGGACTGCATAATTGTGTAGTTGCGGCATCTACTAGCAGAAACGGTCACGGCAATTGCATACATGCGTGCAAATATTACATGCACAAAGTGTCCAATGGGATTTATATCACATTCCTTCCTGTCTCTTTTCAGAAAGTTCCTACTGGATTAAAACTTTCCTGTGGTTGGAAGAAAGAAAAAAAGAAAAACTGGCTCCCACACCCACCCATCCACCCAGACAGTACCATCCGCACACTGAGTCTGGTGAAGGTCAGCATGTTATGAATATTGTAAACATAAACTCCTTTCGTTCAGCATGACTTTGCATGCATCTGATGAAAGATGTTCCATTCATTTACGTGTGATATTCCACAGTCCAGATCTGCTATGCAATTAAACCGCTACTGTGATTCAACAGAAACCACTAGCAAATGCACGAGCCAGCTTTTAAAACGAGGTGCTTCTATGATGTGTTCTTCCTACTGTAGGAATCCAGCACTGCTGTTCAGTGGAAAGAGAACAGCAATCCGCAAATACATTAACAGGACATTGTCGCTCCGGGACTGGGATCTGACAACTTGTTGCAGGCTGTGAGATGAAGTGTTGGGATTAACCCGGTCACCATTCAGTGCTTCAGAGGAGGGCCAAAGAACGGCACTTAGGTGCTCCACCTTTGTCAGGATACTCAGCCAAAATGAGTTATTGTCCTGGAAGATGGGGACGATTTTACCATCTGTCAGGCAAATCCGCCTGGACAGGCTGGGCCGGGGCTTTGCTGGCAGGCAGATGAGAGGCTGCTACCACTGAAGACTAATTAGCACAAATAAGCACCTCCTGAGCTCCTCAATCCTATGACAACTCAAGCGAAAAATTCAGAAGACAAAGTTGGCAACATTAATGCATCTGAATCAGTCAAAGACCCATACAGAGTTTTCCTCCTTTGCTTTTCTCTGTTTAGCCAAATAAGATTTACCATACTATTTACCCTCCTTTCATATTCCATGTTGACCACAGGGGACTTTGGATTCTCGGTTAGAAGTCATGCTTTTAGGTCTTCATGCTTTCCTTAAAAAATGGACATAAATGAGACACTTGTTGAATATAGACATACACATAATGTGGATAGCATAGCTCAGATAAGTTGGGTTTAGAAACATTTCATGGTAAGTATACTGAGTTTATATTGAGAACCTTCTCTGACTTTTGATTGCAGATATAACGG
Source organism: Tiaroga cobitis (assembly GCA_030578255.1). Classification (NCBI taxonomy): domain Eukaryota; kingdom Metazoa; phylum Chordata; class Actinopteri; order Cypriniformes; family Leuciscidae; genus Tiaroga; species Tiaroga cobitis. The sequence continues at coordinate 48,475,058 of CM060599.1, forward strand.
AGGCCAGCTAGTAAGAGCTAAACGAGTAAATATCCCTCCCCTGGCCTCCAGAGGCATACTAACGACTGATGCTAGAGGCTGCAGCCTTGTTAGCGCTCCCACCTTCCATGCTGGAAACACCGGTTCGAATCCCACTTTGGTGCCGTGATCCGGATAAGAGTAAAGTTTAGGGGGGTGAGTGTAACGGAGGCCAGCTAGTAAGAGCTGTGTGAGTAAACCTCACTTCCCTAGACTCTAGAGGCTGCGGTCTTTAGCGTCCTTGTTAGGGCTCCCGCCTCCCAAGGTGGAAACGCTGGTTCGAATCCTGTTCGGAGCGGTGCAAGTAGAACTGAAGGGGTTACATTGGTGCCGTGACCCAATTGGGAGTGCGGTTTAGGGGGGTGAGTGTAACGGAGGCCAGCTAGTAAGAGCTGTGCAAGTAAACCTCACTCCCCTTGCCTGAAGAGACACATTGACACTAGAGGCTAGCCTTTAGCGCCCTTGTTGGCGCTCCTGCCTCGCTCTGCTCAGCGCTCCCAGTTTGAATCCTGCTTGGAGGGGTATGAATAGAAAACATTTGAGATCTTCTCTGAAACTCTAGAGATTACTCCATTTAATCTCATTGCTATCTAGAAGAAACAAACTAGAAGATTTGTTTCATTCCCATGGGAAGTCATATCTGCTATATGCCACTCTGCTGTCCAAGACATAAGACACTGGCTTAAATAGTCAAGACCACATTTAGAATGATTGCTAATGGCTAATGTAGCAGGGCCCCTGCTTTTTATCTCCCAATCCTCACCACAATAAGCATTTTCAGTTTGTTTTATCATTGAATTTCACATCTAAAACATGACATGGCTCATGCCAGGGAGAATAGAAGTAATACATCCAACACTCATAAATACTAATAAACACTCATTTATCAGATTTGGACTGATGATCTTAAGGTCAGAAATACCAACGCATTCTCATCCTTTGGCGTCATATAGGTGACGCCATTCGACATTTCGTCGAAATCTTACGCACATGGCATCCTTTAGCGTCAATATACCACGCACTGTTATGGGTAGGTTTAGGTCTGGGGTAGGGTACAGTTATGACGCCTTGGGATCTGCTTCTCATATTCACGCTAAACGATGCCATGTGCGTAAGATTTCAACGAAATGTACAAAACGTCACATGTATGACGCCAAAGGATGGGAACGGGCTGTAAATCCATGAAAACTGATGCTATACGGTACTTTCTTAATACACATTTTTGGTCATATTGAATTTTTGCATTTTCCCCCCCTCATGTAACATTCTGTTTCACTCTGAAATATGTTGGATCATAAAATTAAAAGGGTTGCAAACAGCATGTTTATTTAAAAAAAAAAAAGGATTATGACAACACTTTTCAAAATGAGCCTATACTTCACATTAGTTAATGCAATAGCTAACATGAAATAACAAGAAATTATTACTTTTAGTTAATTTAGTTTTTTTCTAGAACTTTATTTTAGTTTATTTAATTTGAGTTATTTTACTACTAAACTTTGAGTTTAACTAAACAAAGATGAAAAATCTGGCTTTGACAACTAGCTATTTTATTTCAGTTACTATTAAATTAATTATTCATTCATTAATTTTTTAGTTAATGATAATAGCCCTAGATTAGTAAATTAAGTTAGAAATTGCTGTTCATTTTTCCATGATACTTAATGCATTGACTAATTTTAATGAATTGAGTTTTATTGTAAAATGTTACCGGTGTTCTCATATTGCGTAATGCAGTGTACATTCCACGATGTTGATGTACTAAATGGCAACATATTTGTGTTTTAAATACAGGGGAAACGCACATCTCCTGCCTAATTACCAACGCCTGAGGAAAGCCAGAGACATGAAGGCTTTCCAAAAATACAGATAGCTTCTTCTTTGTCTGATTAATTCTTCACATGCATCCAGCCCCAGGTAAGACATAATAGGGCCCGTCGCAGCTCCAGCTAAATAATTGTGGGTTTGAGGGTGTTCTTCCCTAAACAGATAGTGACTGGTGATCTCTCCCACATGTTTCATCCTAATCAGTGTCTCCATATAGTCCCTTGTCCCACTTATTGTCATTGGACATGGTGGAAATAAATGGAGACAGTGAGGGGGGGAAGAACAAAGCAGCTTTAGTTTTGAGCCTGGAGGCTTTGTTTGACAGAAACACAACACAACAGCTCTTATCTGAAAATTAAAAGAGGGAGACATACAGTACGTAAAATTATTTGCGCAACTAACCCTATAATTGAGAGGAAAATAAATAGGCTTCTAGTCTTTTAAAAGGGAAGAAGAAATGCTTCCCATATCATTTGCCGTTGACGGTAAAGGATGCTCATCCCAGTTGGACAGGTTTTGTGACATGCTCTCATCCTTTAAATCTAAGAACAAAACTATGTAAAAGATGTCCGAGCCAAACTATGTTGGTTTGTAAAATTAATTGTGCTGAATACATAGCATTTCAAATGGTAAATGATGGACTGCTGCGAGCTTAAAAATCAATAAGACAAATTCAAAATAAATCATTTATGTTGTATATTGTTTTAATATTCAAGTGAGGCATGTCATTTTTCTTAAGAAAATCCTGTACCCTTATGTCAAAAAAAAATAAATTAAAACAAATTACATTTAAAATATATATTGTAAAAAGTGAAACTTAAGGAAAGGGTTTTTTTTTCTTATTATTGAATATATATCGTGTTTAAACCTTCAAATGTATATTGTGAAATACATCCCAAATATATTGCAAAATGTATGGGGCAAGAAAATACATTTCCAGTCTTAAAATGCAATTTGGTACATGCAATATGGTAAATGCAAATACATTTAAATACATATATATAGGTTAAACATTTATGTCTTAATTGTGAGGGAAATTGCATTGAAAATATATTGGTAATCATATTTTAAAATCTATGTAAACTAAATATTTTGGGTTACAACAATTACACACTTCACCTTTAAAAACATGTTTGATAACTTTTGTATATACTGTATTGTATTGTATACTGGTTGCCATTTGTGTCCAATGTGAAATCTCAGCCTGAAAGCATCGATGTAGTTCATCCACTGAGCTGAGAGTCCAGGGTTGGGATAACCTCATCTCTGGGCAAAAGTCAAGTATGTAAAAATACAAAATATCAGGGCCAAAAGCGAGAGGAGAAAACTCAAGGGTTCTTGACCATTCAGCCACACTGCGCTCATTGACTCAAACATGAAGTAGGTGTGGCACAGTGGCAGAGAGCGGAAACCAAAACCAAATGGTAATAAGTTCAGATGGAGCGAGGCCTCCATTGAGCCACCTGAACAAGGGCTGTAAATCTTGCGACTGGGCGTTCCGAGCGGCTACCGGTGCACTCGTGCACCGCAGACAGAGAGCCAGACACAGGAAGAAGGACTCTGGGCAGTGCCATGACTGAGGCTCCTAGCTCTCTGATGACAATCGGCAATGGTTCAACTGCTGCGGTGGTACCCCGGCCAGGCCGACAGAATCATAGGAACTTAGGAACATAGCCAGGCCAACAGAAATATAGGAACTAGGTCAACTTTAGGTTGATCCAGGCAAACGGGCTGTTACTGCTCTGGGAGAGGGATAATAGTTAATAGTGCAGCAGTGCCAGTGTGACTTTTCATTTTCATTTAAAAGCAGAGAAATGAAACCATAAGACATACAACGGTTCTCACACACCTCAGAAAACATAGTATATGAGGGGTTTTCAATCCAGACAATCTGGTTTTGTGTAGCAGCTAATCAAGAGGCTCATTCCAAAGAAAAGTGTGTCCCTCCAACTGTTTAGGAAAGGGTAAAAATATTGACTCTTTTTTTTTTTTTTTGTGATCATGTAATCTTGATGAGTCATTACGATTCATTTATTTAAGCTCCAGTGATTTTAAAATGCATAAATGCTCTCATACACCCAAGAGCCAGGTTATTATCGTTAACAGCAACATTTCTAATTTTCGTTCAGTTAAAGTTGAAGTACCACACTCTAAAATTCTGTGTTGTTTCAACCCATTTTTGGGTCAAATATGGGCCAAATATCTGGACAAACCCAAACGTTGGGCTAAAAATGTTATAAAAAAAAAATTGACCAATGCCTGGGGTTGTCCATATTTGACCCAAACATGGGCTGAAACAACCCAACTAAAACTAAAACCAAAACTTAAAAACTATGTAGACATATTTATTTTTTTGTAAAAACGAATGAAAATGACAAAAACACAACACAATTAATAAAATTTGAATTGAAACTAAAATCAAAACACATAAAAATAGTGCTGTCGATTAATTGAAAAAAAAATCAACTTATTAATCACACATTTTTCTTTAAATAATCCAGATTAATCGCATCTAACATTCAAGTTTTTATATATATTTTTATATAAAGTGATGTTTACACTTATATTTGTAATAATTTCACATTTTATCTCAAAGTGATCCCAAATTAATTTGGAAATAACATAAAGACAATAGACTATATTTTAAATATTTGCTTAATGGCATCTTTTTATGAACGAAGGCCTGTGTCACCAATACCAACACTGCAACAGATGTCTCTATGAAATTGTTGTTTCCCCCACAATTTTAGCCATTATAGCCATTCAGCATTACAGCATAATTAAAAGCTTTTAATGTTAACAATTACCAGGCTTTAAAAATACTTTTAATTGAAGTGAACTTAAAACAATCTTCACATAAACTCATTGTAATAAATGCCACATTTCCCTGTGCCCTTCAATGTATCAGGGCTCATTTTTTTCTATTGGCCCAGTCAGACCAGTTCAGATTTTTAATTACTCAGTCAAAATGCACAAAAAGTTATTGTTTTCATTGTTTTGACGCATGTACACTTGTAAACAGTGCTTTAAAGATTTTTATGTAAGTCTAACAAATAGGATATGTACATGAATTGAATAAAGTTCAAACACTTCACAATCTTCACTGCATAAATCTATCTATAAATTACTGGAACGTCTTGTCTGTCTGTCTGTTAATCGAATATCTCTCGAACCGTTAGTCCGATGGATTTCAAACTTGACAGGTGATTTGCTACGGGCACGAGTAAGTGCAGTGCCGAGTTTGACGTTATTCGGATTAGAAATGCAAAAGATATCGTTAAATATATCTGTAAAATAAACACACATTGAAGTTGTGGTTTAAAAATAAACATTCTGACATTAGAGAGGGTTGTGATTAAAAATTGTGTTTTAAAAATAAACAAACTGTCAGCTAAACATTAACTAAACTGTTTACTTCTGAAGTAAAAAAGTAGCGATTATTTTCGAGAAATGTAACGATTCTTTTTAAGGTTGTTATTATACATTTATTACAATGAAATTATACATTTATTAGTGTTATTATACGTTTATTACCATCTAATTTTACATTTATTACATTACAATGTAATTATAAGTTTATTATGTAATTATACATTTATTACAGTGTTATTATACATTTGTTACATTATTATTATTTTGTTACATTATTTTTTTTTTAAAAGTTGCGATTCTTTTTGAAAAAGTAGCGATTCTCTTCTGAAAAAGTAGCGATTCTCTTTCCAAAAAAAACATTTTTTACACTACTTTTTTCCAAAAGAATCGCTACTTTTTCCCAAAAGAATCGCTACTTCTTTCCAAAAGAATCGCTACTTTTTTTCCAAAATAATCGCTACTTTTTAAAAAAAGTAGCGATTATTTTGGAAAAAAGTAGCGATTCTTTTGGGAAAAAGTAGCGATTCTTTTGGAAAAAAGTAGTGTAAAAAATGTAAATATATATTTTTTACAGTCTTATTATACATTTATTGCAATGTAATTATACGTTTCTTACAGTGTTATTATACATTTGTTACATTATTATTTTGTTACATTATTCTTTTTGAAAAAAGTAGCGATTCTTTTTGAAAAAGTAGCGATTCGCTTCTGAAAAAGTAGCGATTCTCTTTAAAAAAAGTAGCGATTCTTTTTGGAAAAAGTAGCGATTCTTTTTGAAAAAAGTAGTGTAAAAAAATTTTGTTATCCATTGGTTACAGTCTTATTATATATTTGTTACAATGTAATTATACGTTTATTACAATGTAATAATACATTTATTACAATGTAATTATACATTTATTACAGTGTTATTATACATTTATTCAGGGGCGGACTGGCCATCTGGAGCACCGGGACTTTTCCCGGTGGGCCGCTGGCCAATGTGGGCCGGCCCGGTACACACATATATATATATAAAAAAATATTTATATATATTATACTATATATATTTATAGATAAATTTGTCTATATTCGTCATTCAAAAAGAGAAACTGACGCTGCCGGCTGGCGGCTGCAGATACACACCGTAAACAAAGCAGTGCGTGCTTACCGTTCTGACTATCAATCCTGCTAAACACTTTCTTTATTCCACTCCTCTCATGTTAATATTGAAATATTCGCCAAGGAACACTTAGGTGACGTAACATTAGAACAGCCTTCTATCTGTGCTGTTTTGACTTCTTTGCTCGCTGTTTTGCTATTATTCTCATGCAGTGCACTGACTCGTTCACTAAGCTGAACAGCCAATCAGAGTTCTCTCTTTCACCGACATGTCGAATCAGCCGAAAAAAAGCCGATGATGACCAATTTCAGCCGACAGTTAAAAAAAGCATTAGAGGTAGATGCTGTGAAATGCTTCAAATTAACAGATTATACATTTGATTCTTTTTGAAAAAGTAGCGATTTTTGGGGGAAAAAGTAGCGATATTTATTTTAAATAGTGTAAAAAAAATGTATCATACATTTGATACAGTCTTATTATACATTTGTTACAATGTAATTATACGTTTATTACAATGTAATTATACATTTATTACAGTGTTATTATACATTTGTTACGTTATTATTATTAAACATTTTTTATTATTTTATTACATTATTCTTTTTGAAAAAAGTAGCGATTCTTTTAGAAAAATTAGCGATTCTTTTTGAAAAAAGTTGCGATTCTTTTTGAAAATAGTGTAAAAAAATGAATTATACATTTGTTACAGTCTTATTATACATTTATTACAATGTAGGCTATTAAGCAACTCAAACATACCAAACCAACAATTACTAAAAAAACACACAAAAACTGATTTTGCACGGGCATTGCACTAGTTATAAATTAAATATAGATAAATCCTTATTAAATCTACAAAAGTTATTCAGTCAAGAGCAGTGAGTGATTTTCTCTTTTTCTTTTGTTCTTTGATTCTCCTTAATGACAGACATAGCAGGTCTATTCGGCTGCTGTCACTTTAAGACTTGACGCACATGACGTGGATCAGAAACGAATCCCATTTTCTCACATCTCTTTACGTTCATTTAAACCTTAATTTAACTAATTTAAGACTGTGCTTGCGAGGATATTTGACAAAACGGGCATTTTGGCATAATTGTGTGTGTTTTTGTCCATTAAAGCACTGTTTTATGCGACTTTTACGCACGAGTACTGCACTGCGTTTTATTTTGGGTCTTATCTTGCTTGAATTGTTTAAAAGCATTTACATGAATAATAGCATGGTCATATAATGTAACGCTAGCCAAAGGATGGGGAAAAAAATGGATGCTACGATAATTGCGTTAAATATTTTTAACGTGTTAAACTAAAAGAAAAAAATTGCATGATTTAAAACGTTAGTTTTAATCAAATTCAAAATATTTACAAAAAATATATATCAATATTGATAGAATAATGTTGTCGAGCATCGCATCTGGTAAAAAACACAAAAACATGTAGGCACAATCTTAGGTCCAATTTAGTTTTGGTAGGTAACGCAAGGAATGTTCCATAGCTATACATATTGTCACATGGAGTTCCGGAGAAAAAACGCAGGTCCCATTATATCCTTATATACTTATTATAGTTTCAAATCAACTGGTGATGAATTTTGTTGTTTACTTGCCAAAGTCAATTGATGAAGTTTTTAAATGTAATTTTGGGAGGAGTGAACCCATCTTATCTTTCAATTAACTGGTGGAGCATATAAGGAGCTGTTCACCTTGCTCCGCCATCAGCTGTTTTGGCTTCCCTCCACCTCCCCAACTCCACCAACAGAATTTAGGCCTCTTGCTACCATACTCATGTTCCAAGCATTAGTAGTCCCACTGGGGGGTACATCTAGGCTTGAGTTGAAGCTGCTTCCTCGAGCTCCTCCACTGCGGACAGCAAGCCAAATACGTTTAACCTTAATAGCTTAAAGATTATTTAGGCAAACGAACTCGTGAAACTTGTATTTAGAGCTTGTAGAGTGTTCATTTTGCACCCTTAACTTTATATTTGCTTTGTTATTATAAAGTTTTCATTCTGTTAGTAGGTGTTACAATCTGGCTTATGTTTTAGTTTATTAGTATGATGATATCAAATTAAATGCCATTTGTTCAAATCAAAAGTTCCACTGAGCACATATTAGCCCGGTTCTGTCAACGCTGCATTGGCTGCCTATTAAACATCGTATACATTTTAAAATATTGTTGATTACTTACAAAGCACTAAATGGTTTAGCTCCGCAGTACTTGAGCGAGCTCTTAACGCATTATAGTCCTTCACGTCTATTGCGATCTCAAAATTCCGGCCAGTTGATAATACCTAGAATATCTAAATCGCCTGCAGGCGGTAGATCCTTTTCCTATTTAGCACCAAAACTTTGGAACAGTTTTCCTAACATTGTCCGGGAAGCAGACACACTCTGTCAGTTCAAAGCTAGACTAAAAACACATCTCTTTGACCTAGCATACACATAATACATTATAGACTTCTATAATTCAATGTAGGCTGCATAGATTAGGTCAGCCGGAAGTGGGAACACTTCCCTTAAATCCTGATTTACTCGTTACATAATAAGAAGAATGGCATCTACGCTAATATTAGTGTCTTTGTTTATCCCGAGGTTTTCCCGCAGCCTGCCGGATCTAGGCCGTATCCAGATCTGACGAAGGAGATCCGCCTGGACCCGATGACAATGCAGTGCTGAAGTGTCCACTATCCTCTCCCTATGGAAGATCCCTTTCCCACTCTAGAGATAAAGCGTTGTTGAAAATCTGGCTCGCGTAACCCGAAGTGATCAAATAAAACAAAATTCTGTATCAAAATTTATAGGCAAGACAAGTAGTTTGTTTAGGCATGGGTTGTATGGAATTACAAACCTGCGCACATATTTTCAAAAGTACATAACTATCGAATCAATTCTTAATGCGCATGTGAACGCCGTCAGCGTCAATCACAGGTTCGCGTTTAAAGTCTGTTTAGAGAGAACGGCGTCGTCTTAGTGGCCCCTAATTTAATAACAAATGATCATTTCAACGGAGGTGAATCAATCAAAACTAACTTTAGCTGGAAATAACATTATTAAAAACCGCTATAAAGCCAAAACAATCTCTGTTACCTTAAATTATATGTTTATCTCTGTAAAGCTGCTTTGGAACAATCCATTGTTAAAAGCGCTATATAAATGAAGATGACTTGACTTGACTTGACTTGACTTCAGTTAGTCAACAAGAGTGATTGCTGCCTTAAATCACAGTGTAATGAGAACTTAAATGTTGAAATATTGTCACTCAATGTGCTATTGAAATTTGATTAAATTATTTTATACAGTTTATTTGTAATCATAATGTTTTTAATAAATTATGAACAGCCGCAGGCTGGATTTCTGGATCAGTACGTCATTTAATCCAGTGTTCCCCAACCCTGTTCCTGGAGGCCCCCCAACACTACACATTTTGGATGTCTCCCTTATCAGAAACACCCTTTTCAGATCTTGGTGTACTTTACTAGCAGTCTAATGAGTTGAATCAGGTGTGTTTGATTATAAAGATATCCACAATATGTGCTGTTGGGGAGCATTCAGGAACACGACTGGGAAACACAAGAGTGCTTTTACACGCATGATCCTATGCTGAATATGCAAAATAACCCAACATCATTAAAGGTCACTTAAATGCCTTATCAGTGTTCTTTTATTGGGTAAAGGTCACAAACCATTTATGTAAAAAAAAAAAATCCAGAATTTTGTACACTCGTTTGGTATTCCAACACTTTTTCATTGTTGTGTGTACATTTAAAAACTGTAGAAAAACCTGAAACTTTAAACCTTAATATGCATTTTTTTTTAGGGATGCACAGATGTATCAGCCAATAATCTGTATTTGGCTGATAAAAGCAATTATTTTCTTTAAAGGGCATTGTTTAAAAACAGCCAAATATCAGGGCCGATTATATCTTGTAAATCAAAAGGGGCTGGAAAACCATGTCAGACTGCAACACATACTGTATGTGAAGAAAATCTCTCGAGTCAAATTCAGGGCTGTCTATGCGACAATAACGCATTGAACTTATTAAACCAGGGTTTCCTGGCGTTTTCCCTACACCAAACGTTATTTTTAGCTTTCCTCACATCCAATTATCGCAAAGAGCTTTGTGCTTTGTTACTTCTGATAAGAAACAAAGTCTCAGCTTTCAAATTTTGTCCATTTTATAAGAAAAAATTCAAACAATAAATAATGTTATAAACACTCTTAAATGTGACGTGACAGATCGCTGTAGCGCCTTAATTCAAGCGTCAACGTGGAGCACAAGTCATCTCTATGTCTTTAATACCAGTTATAGCATGGCAAAAACATGCATGAATATCAACCGGTACAGTCATGTGAAAAAGAAAGTACACCCTTTTGAATTCTATGGTTTTAAATATCAGGACATAATAAAACATCTAATTCTTGGCAGGTCCGCGTAATGGTTTATTTAACAAAAACTAGAACAAAATGGAGAAGCCATGTGTGACAAAGCAAGTAAACCCTTACTGCTTTCAGAGGAATAAAGAGGGTAAGTAGCAGACGGTGCTAATCAAATACCTTTGATTAATTGATCATCAGCCAGCGTGACAAACTCTATAAAAGAAGAAGTTTTGTCAGTTTGCTGGTCTAGAGCATTCAGGTGTGTGTTAACACAATGCCAAGTAGGAATGAGATCAGCAATGTTCGGTTTAGACCATTTCCAAACAGTTTGAAGTCCATCCTTCTACAGTAAGGAAGATTATTCACAAGTGGAAAAAATTCAAGACAGTTCCCAATCTTCCTAGGAGTGGACATCCCAGGACATCCCCAATTAAGACTTCAAGAGATTTCCACGACGCGCACGCGCGCGAACTTAACTGAAGTAGTTGAAGGAGATCGCAATTCTCGCGCATGCGTCGTGGAAATCTCTCGAAGTCTCGTTTCAGGCCTACAAGGAAGAAAAGGAATAGTCGAATAAAGTCGTTATTTTTGTTTGTTTTTTCGCACAAAAAGTATTCTCGTCGCTTGATAAACTTATAGTTGAGCCACTGTTGTGACATGGAATATTTTCTTTAATGACTTTCTGGGCCGTCAAGTTTCATTCCCTTAGGGAGCCTATGTAGCAGTCATGCACCTCTCAGATTTAATCATAAATATCTTAATTTGTGTTCCGAAGACGAACGAAGGCCTTACGGGGTTGGTACAGCATGGGGGTGAGTAATTAATGACTTAATTTTCATTTTTGGGTGAACTAACCCTTTAAGAGAGCAGTCCATAAACAGATGGCCACACACCTCAGTGAACTAAAGCAACTTTGTAAAGAAGAGTGGGCCAAAATTCCTCCACAACAATGTAAGAGACTGATGAAGTCATATAGAAAATGATTACTTCAAGTTATTGCTGCTAAAGGTGGTTCAACAAGCAATTAAATCATAGGGTTTGTCTCACATTGGCTTCTCCATTTTGGCTTTATTTTTGTTCAATAATGACACGGTGTAAAATGTAATGTTTTGTTGTTCATTTGAGGTTGTATTTACATAAGTTTAAGACCTGCTAAAGATCAGATAATGTTGTATTAAGTCACACAAAAAAACATAGAATTCAAAATGGTGTACTTTCTTTTTCATATGACTGTTTGAAAGATATAGCACATCTTACCGACATGTATTATTGCGACATGTTTAATGTAATAATAAATACAAATAAAGATGTCACGGCATTTGTTTCATATTTCAAAATCTGCCCTTATATGATGAGAACAGCCCTTTCAGAGCAAAGATCTTCCTCTACTTGAAAGTTACAGGCAGGAGTGTTAATATAGCGATCAGTAGCCAGAGTTCAGACAGCTTTAGTTGTGTCATGCTGATCTTTAACCAGGAGAAAGGAGTTATGAAATGCATTATCCAGGGAGAACATTTTTTGAGAATGCACCAGGCAAAGATCTCATCGCATTTTCTCGAACGACTCACAAGCTGACCATAAGACGCTTAAATTTACGATCCTTGTCTAACTTCATTTATCATACAAGTCAAGAGCTATACATAAACCCACATGATGTTAAAATGAAACCTATCATTTAAAGTTACCAAACACAGTGCTTTGGATATATCAAATAAACAAAGCGGCCTTGAGAATTAGGCAAACCCATGTTATATCAGTATTTAAAATATTGCTGAGGGAATGGGAAAGTTAACATTGAAAACCAAGTTTAAGCAACTCTGGAGCGGGTGATTGATAAATTAGATGGCGCTGTGCCGGACTGGGGTCATGTATGTGCCAAGTAAACAAAGTCTGAACCCCTGTGGCCTCTCCTGATGGAGGAAAACGTCATTTCTGTTACAGACACAATAGTCGTGATGCGTGTAAGAATTATTGGCCGTTAGCGTATGAATCAAATTCTTGCTTCGACAGTAAGCAGATGTTGTGGATAACTCTGTTTTATAGATAAAGTGGGTGTTTCAGACAAGTGTCTACTCTGTAGTAAACTCAAAATGAGAATATATTGACAGAGGTCAGCAGCAGTGAGGGTGTGAGAAATGCCCCAGTGTTTGAAAAGGTCTTCAGGGGCTCTTGAATGTGAGGCAAGTTCTGCATGTAATCACTGGAACAAAAAAGCTCTAGTTTTTCATTTAATGCTACCACAGAATCAAAGTTCTTGGTAGACTGGAACAGACCAAGGCCCAAACTCCCAAAAACTGTCCCAAATGATGCACTTGATGTGGACAACACTGGATGTTTGTCTCTACCTATTTTACGCGTTTGCCCTAGTTGACAATAGGAAATGTTTCTTTAGAACCAAATCTGCATATTATAATGATTATTAACTATATTAAAATACATATATTTTTACAGTATTTATAACCTTTGCTAATGTTAGTTAAAAATGTTCATGCTAGTTAACAGTAATATTATCAGACAACTTTTGAGCTTAAAAATGTATTAGTAATTGTTGAGGTTAAGATTAATAAATGCTGTTCAAGTATTGTTCATTGTTAGTTCATGTTGACTAATGTAGTTAACTAATGTCAACAAATGAAACATTATTGTAAAGTATTGCCGTTCAAATGTGGAAAGATGGCAAAGATATATGTAACTAAAAAGCCAAAATATATGATAATATGACTTGTTTTCAAATAATATATCTTAAATGTTCTAATGCCTCATTGGAAAGTGTGTTTTTAGAAAAGAAACAACATCAGTATTTGTTTCAGTAAAACAAGGAAAAACATACTTGGCTAAAATACATAAAGAAATAAAAAATAAATGTCAGCGTATTTATCATATTTTTTTTTCCAATACAACAAATGCGTTTTAAGGAAGGGTTAAGCACTGGATTTGCCAAAATATTCACAAGATATCAAGCATAGCGTCAGTTCTGGCAGGTCACGTTAGTCAAGCTCGCATCAGCTGACTCTCAGCTGATCCACGTCTACCTATAGGAATACGACGCCTATCACTGTATACATATATAATCCTTCAGTATTATCAGCAGCTATCGCGTTTCTCAGGAGCGAATTACCCTCCCCCATCCCCAGCTCCTCCTCTCGCCAGTCAGTATGGCATTCTGATTACCCCTGAATCAGACTAAATTCTCGAATCATGTTGTACTTGAAAATCTTGAATTAATGATATCTGCAATACATTCATGTTGGTTCTGTTGTGTTTACCCTAAGAGGGGTTATGGCTGCTCTCCCTGCTCTTATCCATGCTAGGCTGTGTGGATGCACAGGGAGTTCTCGACAAGAACAGAACCATACCGCCAGCGCCAATCCAAATTGTATGCTAATTGTCAATCGTATTTGACGATAGTGGTCCTGACAGAAATTCTGTTTTGTTTGATGTACTAGAAATACATGAGCAGTATTAAATATTCCGCTTTGTATTTGCATTTTACTAATTCAAAAATAATTTCCCCAATACAAATATATATATATATATATATATATATATATATATATATATATATATATATATATATATATATATATAACAATCTGACCTTTTAGCATAGCCAGTGTCACAAGTTCAATTACCCATTAAATTAGTGAATTAAAGTACTCTGGAATCTGAAATAATTTGCATTCCTTTTATGCCATTGCATTTCTTTGTTTACATTTTTTTTATATTCTATTTCTAGTTTGGTATTTATGTCTGTAAAATAATAAGTACCAACATACATGAAAACTGCAATGATTCATATAAGATGGCAAAATCATAATCATAATAAATTGTACAACTTGGCTTGTACAAAACCATATTAAATATATTAATGCTGTTTTATGCAGATTATTCTGTTAAATTATGAATTAAATTCTGACTTCATGCCTTAAGTCAAGCGCATGACTATCAAGACTAAAGCTGAAATGTTATGGTGAAGTGTCATAAGCAGGCAGTTTGTACTGTACATGGGCTTTTTCTCCACCACTATGCAGATTGTGGGTTGTTAGACCACTGGCTTCCTGTGATCATAAAGCTCACAGCCATTATGGAAATTCCATTGAGCTCTTTTATGCGTGGTATCTGAGGGCTCACAGTGGGAGCTGATGTAACATAGTTATCTAGTGCGGGAAATGTGTTTCTATCTCACAATCACAATGCCTGGGTTTATTTCAACATGGAGGTCCACAATCTACAGTGCGATCAAATTTCCTTCCAAGTAAACTGGTGTCTCTGTGGTCACTGTCCATTGTTTCGCTTGGAATGGAAAACATCGTCATCAAAGCTGGCAGCTGCTGGTCGTACGTAATCGCTCGGATATATGAGGTGTAGACTGTGTAGTCTTTCAGTTGCTTTTAAATCTGTAATTGGATTAATTTGAACATCAAGGCAACCACAGATTGAAGGCGCCAGCATTGACTGTGGGAATTGTGCTGTGGGTATTCTTTTTTAGTCTGGTTTTCCAGGAACATACATATTTTTGAAGCGAGATTGTATGACATTTTATAAAATTGGCAAATTGTTCTTTTCTTGTATAAAACCTCACTAAATTTTGTTAGCATAAACTTAATTTAAGATATATGTTCTCTAAAAACAAGTCTTAATTTCGCATGCAATTTTCTTTTCCCAAGACAATAGAAATGTACAAAATACGTACAAATGTTTATGAATGTGTTGAGGTTTTATTTATAATAAACAAGACTAAATGTTTAACGCCATCACGTTTGTTTAATGAAGTTAACACATTTTCTTAATTTGACATTACAAATCACAACAGAACAGAATGAAACTGTTTTAAAGACAGATCAGTAACTATTGCATCAACAAATCAGTAAGTGATTCAAAAGTAATGATATACCATAACATTGTGTTTCGCTTATATTTTATACTTGTTTAGCTTTGATAATTAAAAGCAGCCATACAAAGAGTGCTAATGAATTCTATTAGTTCCATCTGGAGTTCATTCATCAATAAATGTGTCATTAAAAAAGTTCTCAGACAAGTTTCGGCATAATATACTGATTAATGAGTCTCGCTGTGGTATCGTATGATTATTGAACCTGCACCTGTGACGTTTAAAAGGGTTTGTATTTTAAATGCTGTGGGGATTCAAAAATACAAAGTATGCACTTATGCATGAATACAAATTAGATCAACCTAAATATGCAACGATTATTTTAAAGAGGTCCTATTATGCATTTTTGACTTTATTTAGTGTGTAATGTTGCAGTTTGAGCATGAAAAAGGTCAGAGATAAAAAGTTACAAGGCACAAAGTCACTCCAAAGGAGGTTATTTATATGAGTAAACATATTTTCTGAACTCCCTGAAATGCCTCGATTGTAATTTTGAGTTTTCGTTTGAAGTGGAACTTTGACGCTGTGTCATGACGTTGGCACAACGGGAACACTCCTGCTTAAGCCAGTGTCTGAAGCACGTGCCTAGACACGCCAATCTGATTGGCCGAACATATGGACGTGGTGACGTAGTGTTGTGGTGAATTAGTGACTCTGTTCTGGCCAACATTAGTCAGTGAAATTTGACCCAATTTCGATTTTTTGCTCATATGTGACTCAGATCGTATGTGTTCTATGACCGCGTAAACAGGAAAAAAACGCATGCATTCGGATATTTCGAGATCGGTTTCAGGCCTCGCTCATATGTGTAAATAAATCAGATATGTGCCAATGCGACTGTCATGTAAACAAGCAGATTGGATTTTCTGAGGCATTAGGCTACGTCTCCGTGGTTTAATGAGAGAGCAACCCCGACGCGCCTCTGCAAAGGGACGGATGGCCAGACGAAACGTTGTGTCGTCGTAGGAGAGGAATGTGGACAAACATTAACGCAACATATCAAAGGTTGGCTTGCTCGTCCTAAAATTTCGGACCCACTGCTCCTCGTTAAAGCCCACCACAAAATGCTTCCACCGTCCCACCAGTCCTGAGAACTCTCTCGCACACAAAAACTGAAGCATATGTGCAGGCTGCAATGATGGCCCTTTTCGTCCTCCTCCGCCTCAATATCATGGTGATGTTTGGCTAACTTTGCATATATCACAAAGCTATAGCATCAAGCATATTTCATGTGCGTCCATCTGTGCAAGAACCCCCTTTAAGCATGCGCAATATTTCAGATTGTATGTCAAGTGTAAAGACATGAATCGGATATGGGTCACAATTGAGAGAAAGTGTAAACGGACGGTAAAAAGAAATGGATATAGGCAACAAATCAGAATCGGGCATCAAGACCTGCAGTGTAAACGAGGCCTTAGAATCTGATTATGTGCATTTTAGGCATCTTGGTGACACGCTACGCTACATTGCTACGCCCATACGTTCGGCCAATCAGATCAGCCATGTTTAGAAACATGCTTCAGACACTGCCTCACAACCTCAATTAGGCACTTGCAACTTCTCAACATTTCCCAAACACGCTCGAAGGGGTTGACTAATCACAACACACTGGTCCAGCTTATTGCGTTTTTTTGGATGGAGGGGTTTCATAGAGACCGAAGCATACGAAACATAAGGTGTTTTTTTTTTTTTACATTCAAGCATAAAAAAAACTATTCTAGTAGAACCCAAAAACAAAATCAAGACTTTAAAAAAGGCATAGGTCCACTTTAAAGTTTGGCCAAATCCTTCATAAAAAGACCTCGTCAAAGGTCCGTTATATCAACCGGAATTATGTATAATGCATATTGCCTGTGTGGGATTACTTAGCTAAATTGTCCCCTGAAGTTAGCTAAATCTGAAAACAGCTGCCTTTAGGAACATCTGGGAAAGTCTTCAATTAAAAACACAGAAAAACTAATTTTCAACAACAACAAAAAAAAAATACAAAAATTATATATATAAAAAATCATTTTAAGGTTACAATTAGTCTGCAGTATTTATATATTCCATAAAACAATGCAGTCAAGGGAAAGTGCTCATTTACAGATAATCATGTTAGCATAAGAAAGACTTTACTAAAGACTAGAACGTTCACTCATCTGGTTTGTTCATTTACCTCTCAGTAGGTCACTAAAGGAAGGAGTGTCTAAGACAAGAAGTGAGAGCATAAATCCCAGCCTCCATAGCATTTATCAAGTGGTCCATCGTGTTTTGCTGGATTAGATGTTAGGGCAGCATGTTTGTTTACTTTGGCCTGGTCGCCATGTTTGCTAGAGCAATCTGACCACAGCGCAATTGAACACCATCCAACAAGAACCACCGCGAGTAAAAACATAATTACAGTTGCTTTCATTTCAACCGAATCTGATCTCATGACCTTTCTCCAATTTCGGGTAGAATCTCAGTGTGTGATGCAACGGGTGGCCGTAATTCGGAGACTTATCAAGCCATGCAGTGATGTCAAAAGCCACATAATGGATCTCGGGAAAAGAGGTAATTTAATGTGATACTTATTACCGCCGCATGTGTCCTGCATCCTTTACTCAACGGCCCTGCTGAGGTCAATGGGCGTAAGTAAGCTCAAGACAAGCAAAGTCTAACCTAACTGTGACATTCAGTATATTCATTAATTTCCCTCTGAACTGTATTGAACACAGTGAATTACACCACACTGTAAGACATATTAACTGTTACAGAAGTTAATGTGTGTAATACATGGGTTTAATTTAGATATTATACAATTCACCAACAGTTAAGCTGCAAATAAGGAGAGGTAAACATGTATCAAATGTTCCATTTACTCAAAATGCCCTTATAAATGAGGAGTGACTCTCAGGAGTGAATAGGGCACAATGTTTGTTTTAAAAATACATTATAAATAATATACAAATATTTATAAAAAAATCAGGCAAATTTTTAAATCTTCTTCGTTTTATAATAAAGCAATAGGATGAGATTTATTTTCATTTACTCAAAAGATATAAAAAGTAATTTTAAAAATGTTAAATGATACATATGACATGAAGACTCCAGTCACATCATAGCAGTGTGACATAAATTAAAAAGTACAGTAATAATATTTTAGTCAGAAATATAAACATCCAGTGAATAAATATAAAAAAACGATTGTTAAATATAACAATAAAATGCATTATATAATTAATATAATAGTTTAAAAATAACACTGGTCTCAGTGACCAAATATTAAACTGTTTGGTTTAGTCGCCATCCGTTTGTTTTGTGACTTCATTCAGGGAACAAGACCTTCAGTTAATTTTCTCTCCTTGAACTTCTCTCTGGACTCTTGCTACCTACAAGACATATGAGAGCCAGCCCTGTGCTGTAAGAGATAGGCTCGTGCCACTCACCGAACAACAAAGCCATTGTGTGGTATGCCAACCGGAGAGCACCTTTTCAAAGCACCGGCGCTGAAAAAAACACGGTATGTGTGACGACAGCCGGCTGTTATGAGCCGTGACATTACAGCCAGTGAAGGGTATGTTTGTGTCTGATAGGGAGCAGACGCGCTGTGGGAAGGGGTGACGCTCTTTGAGCATTGCAGAACATAATACAGTCAAAAGTCAAACTCATGGGTTCTTAGTTTACAGAAACTACCTGGCTGGAACGATATCTGGTACCTTACATGGCAATAAAGCCTCTGCTTGTTTTGATACATTCCTACTACATCATTTTCACAGTGCCGCCTCCACTTTGGAGGTGTCCACGTTGGCCGGGCAATTCCCTATCGGAAAAATTTCAACAGGAACCACCAGGTTAGCGTGACATTATATATAGACAAAGACTGAATTTCTTCATAACATTTTGAGTATAATGTGACAATTCAGTACAGGTGAAGAAAGCAATTGTTTTTAGAATACCACACATAGAATGTCTCTGTTGGCTGGAAAAATAAAATAAATAATTTTAAAAAAGAACATTAGAAAATAAATTAAATATTTGTTGTTAGATGTGTGCATTGTGTCTGTGCATTTTGACATAACATTTATCTAAGATTTTACTAGGGATTTTAAAATGCTACATTAGTATTTATTACTGCAGCATTAAAGCAAGGGAATTGCTAATATATAAACAGACATGCTGTCAAGTATGCTGCTGCTGCATAAATAGATATACATAAATCATGAAGCAGATCTAGGCAGGTGGAGCTGGGGGAGGTGGAGGGTTTCTTTGATAGTGGGCTGCAGGACTAGCTTCTAGCAAACAATGAACCCACCAGACTATTTCAATTTTGAGCAAGTCATTTTATTGGAAGCAAGTAATTTTACAGCAAAGGGCAATCAGCTTGTGTCATGTGGAAATGATGTGATTGCTTGTAGATTGCATTTAACAGACCTACCAGACTGCTCCCTCTGTAGTTTCATGACCTAGATATTTAATTGATCAAAAATATAGTAAAAAAGTATTTTTTGCAAAATATTCAAACTAACACAGTCTCATCCCAAGAAGTCATATAACTGACGTCTTGGGACGTCTTTTGACCATACGTCAATATCCGCCTTTTTAGGGTACCCTTAAACGTTGGTTTATGACGATCCTGGGACGTCATACAACTGACGCTTTACCTTTAACGTCAGTTAGGCAGAGGTGAGACTAAGTCATTGTTTTGCAAGTCACAAGTAAGTCTCGAGTCTTTGCATTCAAGTCCCAAGTCAAGTCCCGAGTCAAGACAGACAAGTCCAAGTCAAGTTGCAAGTCCTCGAGTTTAAGCTTCAAGTCTTAAACAAGTCATTAGTGCTTTTTGCACAAATTACTGTCTCAGTGTTAATTACTATAGTAAATGAAATGTATACTAATTTACATCAGAAAGGCTTTTAAAATATGATATAATATAATAATATATAATATTATCAAATTTATTGTGGCAATGCAGATTTAAAAATAAAAAAAATAAAAGTAACTGTTCATTGGGAAAATTAATCGTGATTTGCTACACATTAAGTTAAGTAAAATTAAGTAAAATATTGAGTCCCTGGTTAAATTATTTTGTTAACGCGACAGTAATTGTACTAGAACATTCCTATTTCTATGGCGACGTATCAAGCGCCACGTGGAACTTTTTAACGTAAATCCATCCATTTCTCCCGAAAGACATGAAAGTGAGTGGCTGGTGAACAGGGAGAAGACTTTATAGTTACCTATAGGCTAAAATGTGCGTTTGTTGTGGGGGGAAAATAACATGTCTCAAAATTACATTTGAAAGGTTTATTATTTCCGCTTACTTAGATATCAGTGTGTTTTTTTTTCTCAAATTATAAATGGTTTGCTAGTACTTGTGTATTTAAATGCCTGAAAAAGAAAAAAGAAAACATTTGGTTGAAAACTGTCTGAACGTGTGATAATAAATGACAAATGACTCGCGCTGCTGAACACACTCGCGCTCTCTGGCTCAGTGCCAAACG
Organism: Tiaroga cobitis; assembly: GCA_030578255.1. NCBI lineage: Eukaryota > Metazoa > Chordata > Actinopteri > Cypriniformes > Leuciscidae > Tiaroga > Tiaroga cobitis. Next base: position 48,496,106 of record CM060599.1, read on the forward strand.
TGCGAAAACAGCGCTAATCAGCGCTGTGATCATGCGTCAATGATACAGTGCTATACTACAGTCAGTGATTATTACAACTCTGATCTGTGGTTTTAGAAGGTAGGTCAAGTCTTTCCAAGTCACAGGGCTCAAGTCCGAGTCAAGTCGCGAGTCATTGTTGTCAAAGTCTAAGTCGAGTCGCAAGTCATCTTTGAATATGTCAAGTCGAGTCGCAAGTCATCAAATTTGGGACTCGAGTCCAAGTCAAGTCCAAGTCATGCGACTCGAGTCCACAACCCTGCAGTTAGGTGACGGGGTAGGTTTAGGGGTAGGTTTAGGTCTGGGGTACAGTTAGGATCCGATAACGTCATCTAACCGACGTTTAAGGGTACCCTAAAAAGGCGGATATTGACGTATGGTCAAAAGACGTCGCAAGACGTCAGTTATATGACGTCTTGGGATGAGACTGCGCTGTTCAAACTTAAAAAAATAACTGTTTTCTGCTTTAATATATATGTTCTTCATTATAGTTCATGTTAGTTAATGCATTTAACATTTTTAAAGTCCCCCTGTAGTCAATAATTGTATCCCTTAAAACTCATCTTTGGTCACCAAAATTACATATTTAAATGTGTTTCTCATTGAAAAACAAAGCTTCATGCCTTAAAATAGATTAAATGTAATTCTACACCCTTGCCTCGTTAAGTATACAAAGTTCTATGAATATGCAAATTACCCCCATCTCCACTCACTCACACCAGCTCAGAAATTCACTCGTTGACGATCACACGTTGACGTGATTGGTTACAAGGTAGTTTGTGATGTCAGAAACACCAGCGAATTCAAACCACGTATTTGAGACTGTCTTTGGTTCCTTGCAGTTTTAAGGAGAATGGTAACACTTTAGAATACTGTATCTTACTTACTGCATTACTAACAAGGAATTATTGAAGAACTAGTAGGCAATTCTTCATTAACTACTTCTTCACTGCTGTTAACTACTAAGGAAGATGTGTTAAATAATCAGTAAGTAATATAATTTTATGATTGTGTTAAGTTACAGTTAGTTAATCAATAACTAATTAATTCTGTCATACCTCCTGAAGAACTACCATTAATTATCTATTCATTAAGGTTCAAGAAAAATAACTATGAAGTAACTACTAATGAACAGCCATACACAGTAGTCACTACAATAATCCAGTTTTTTTTTAGCATTGTAGTGGTGGAAGAAGTACACAAATCAAGTGCTTGAGTAAAAGTACAGATACCCCAATAAAATATTACTCCAGTCAAATTATAATTAGGCCATTTTCAAAATTATCTTAGTAAAAGTACAAAGGTAATTAATTTTTAAAGTACTTAAAAAGTAAAAAGCATATTATTATACTTAGTTCTTATACATTTTAAACTTATTTGGCACCATTCAAGTTCCGGCAATATTGCGGTGGTCTACATTTTACAGTGATTTGGTGATGCAAGAGCGCGGGCATTTGCATCCTCTTCTGGAGAGTTCTCAGCGCCGCGATTTGGTGCATTTCTTCTGCGAAATACAGGTTTGTGTACGTTTTATTTAATCTGTGAAATCATTACTGTGCTGTAAATCATTTTATTTTATGCAAGGCAACATAAAAGGACGCGATGTCAGTTAACCTATAGCTGAGTCGGTCTTTTTTGCGTGATGGAAACGCCTGATCCCTTGCATAAAACAAATTATTTTATTCATAAAGATAGTAAATCTATTTACATCAGATGTTAAAATATGTTCTTAGAGCTGTGCACTGTTTGTTTATGGGCAGGTTATGGTGTCAGTCACAGCATATTTCGGCTGAAATATGAAAACGCAGGGTGGCGGTCTGAAGTTAAGCAGTTTCCCCACTGAACAGGAGCCCAGCTCCCGCAAGAAATCCAGCAATCACTACCGTGGAAACGAGACCAGTTGATTACTTGAATTCATTTTAAAGGTTTAACTTTTGATTTTAAAATGTTTGTTAAACGAGTTTAAATGTAGGCAGTATACATGTTAAAACAAAATATCTGAAATAAAGGAAGATATCATGTATCTTAAACGAGTCATTGTAGTGTATTTTACAAAGGTTATAGATGATTATACGTTAATAGTGTTTTTTTACAGTAAGTTTTATTTGAGTCAGAAGTATGTGGTAATTCTTTATTAATTACTAATGGGTTCCCTATATTTTCACTTTAGAATACTGTTTCAGGTTATAAGTAATTCCTGAAGAATTATCTAATAATTCTGTATTAATTACTAATAAGTTCCCTATATTTTCACTTTAGAATATGGTTTCAGGTTATAAGTAGCCTAATTCCTGGATAGTTATTTGATAAGTATGCATTAATTACTAATGGGTTCCCTATTTTTTCACTTTAGAATACCGTTCCAGGCTCTAAGTAATTCCTGAAGAATTATCTAGTAATTCTTTATTAATTACTAATAAGTTCCCTATATTTTCACTTTAGAATATGGTTTCAGGTTATAAGTAGCCTAATTCCTGGATAGTTATTTGATAATTATGTATTAATTACTAATGGGTTCCCTGTATTTTCACTTTAGAATACTGTTTCAGGTTATAAATAATTCCTGAAGAATTATCTAATAATTCTTTATTAATTACTAATAAGTTCCCCTCAGTTGTTGCCTCAAATACATGAATTTACTCAATGGCATTCTATGCTGAGGAAAACAGACACACACAGTACTGTATATAAAATATAAAAACTAATCTGAGGTTAGTTTTGTATGACTGTTCATTAGTTACTTCTTAGTTATTTTTCTTGAACCTTAATTAGTAGATAAATAGTAGTAGTTCTTCAGGAGGTATAACAGAATTCTTTGGTTATTGATTAACTAACCATAACTTAACACAATCATAAAATTCTATTACATACTGATTAGTTAACACATCTTCCTTAGTAGTTAACAGCAGTGAAGAAGTAGTTAATGAAGAATTACCTACTAGTTCTTCAATAATTCCTTGTTAGTTATGCAGTAAGTAAGATACAGTATTCTAAAGTGTTACCAGGAGAATATACTCAGCAATGGTGTTGACATGAATTTGTACATGGTTTGTCTTAAAGGGGTCATGAACTGAGAAATTAAATTCCCTAGATAGTTTGACATATAAGAGTCATTGTACTATAAAAAAAAAAACTCCTGTAAGTTTCAGAGCTCAAAACTTTTCCGTCTAAAAACAGGTGATATTGAAGCCAATCTGCCAGAACAGCAGGTTGTGGAATGAGCTACTTTATTACGTAATATAGGGTAGCTAAACACCGCCTCTTGAAAAGCATGTTTGAATGTTTGAAATGCACTGAGTATTTATGCAATTTAATTCTAATGCCTGATCTCTGACCAGTGATATTTGAAATGTAATGATTCATGTACAGTCAGATGTGTCAGTAAATCAAAGTGACTAAACGGTCTACTACACATTGTGTCTCTAAGTAGGGTGAAAATAATCTGTTATTTAAACTGTGATTAAATTATATATAGAAAGCGATCAAAGAACGCTGTCAATCAAACAGCGCGAGTTTATCAGTGAGTTCTGTTCTGGACTCTCGCCAAAACTCCCCTCATAATCAACAATCTCTTTAGTTATGATGAAAGCATTCGTTATGCAGAAATCAAGTTGCTATGACGATATCACTGCATTCGTGCGTTCAACATGTCTGTGATGGGCTACATGCTCACCACTGCAACCTTTCATCCCACGATCTAAATATAATGCTATAGATCTAAATATAAAGCCATGTTCAACACGTTTCACTAGTTAACCTTGAGAACTGAAATAGTAAAAACGTGCGAAAGGTTTTCGAGAGAGTTCCATGTGTAATGCTAGCTATTTCATATGCAAAGATGTATGCCAATCACAGCAGTGCACGTTTACACTGAAGTCTCACACAGACACGCACCTTTAAAACAAGCATTTAAATCAGAGGGATAAAATCAGGCAATGAAAAATGCCTTTTAATTCTAAATTATGATTTTTTTATGTAAAAAGCATACTAACATAATAAGTGCACAACAGAAAACATTATGAAACGAAAAAACAGTGCAGTCCATGACCCTTTTAAAGCATATTAAAAACACCACATAGACATGCAGCATAAACAACATTAAAAGCTTGATTTTCACCTTTAACAAATGAGACCTTACTGTAAAGTGCCAAATGGAACTGGAAATTTCAATTGTTTTTTTTTATTTTTTTCTTCTCAGTTTTGTGTTCAAAATGCATCAGACAGCGAGTTGAATGGAAGGTCATTTGGTCATCACCTCAAACATGCAGATGCTAACATGTGCTCAGTGCAGAAGAGCTGCAGGAAGATAGGGGGGAAAACAAAGGATTTCTGGGAACCGATATCATTTAAGATCAGCTGTGCATCACCAAAAGGCCTTTCTAAACGCAGACGTCCAGGATCAGTCTCTCAATAGGGCGGTGTTGAGGTCATGATGTGAGATGGACGGAGCAGACCCAGGGTCAGTCTCCCTCTTCTCTACTGCCTGAGAAGCCGGATGAAAATTGGCAGTGGTTCGCTGCTGCTGGATCCAAATGTGACAGGTTTGAGTGTCCAGGGTCCTGAGCTCTTGTTAACAGTCTGAGGCCCACACCTATGCTGTGGCAAGAGTTATCTGTCAAAGCTCAAATCCATCCTGCTCCGGGTCTCTGAGGTAATACGACCTTTACCCGTCCAAACTTCATCGACTGCTCCTACTAGAAAACAGAGATTTGGTCCCTGATGAATTCCTAAGGACCTTAACAAGACCTCTGTTCTGAGAATCCAGAATGGTGAGTCATGCATAAATTTGATCAGCATAGACATATTTATGGTTATGCAACTTCAATGGCATGCTTAAGTCACAAGTTATGTGCTTTATTGATACAATAGGGGATGAGAGTCCCAATTCATATGTACTTGATCAAAGGGACGCTTTCCAGCATGTTATTAAATTACACTTTATTTTCTAACTAAGTGGCTACATGACGGAAACTTAATATTTCCCCACAAGAATTTTTGGATGGTGTTCCAACTTAGACCCCTTTGGTTAAGACTATAAATTCTGAAAGGACTGAACTTTGACTGCTAACTCATCCCACACTGCTTGTGCTACGGACATGAATGAAACCTCAAACCATGTTGTGGAGCTCAATGCTGTTTCTTGTCCAAGCAATTGGATTTTTGCGGATGATAAATAGACTTACACTGAATGTCCAAATGCCAGAACACCCAACGCCACAAAAAAACTCAGAACACTGGGACACTCAGATCAAAAGAACCAGACCTCCGCACAGACCCTGTGGCCAGCTTTGGCTTTGTACCGGCGCGATGAATCCGATCTTCAAGCAAAAGGAAATATTTGAATGTTACCGATCCCAATCTCAATTCTGACTTGTGATGCAGTGTTGCAGCAAAAACAATAATTAACAAAACAAGCATCACAGTAAGAGACATCGGATTCCAATTGTACTTTAAAAGAAAGTTTATTCTTTTAAAGCAGGTTGTTCACAAAAAACATACCACGACAGCGACCTCGTGGCAGGAACAAGACCTGCATCACACAGAAACCAAGCAGCTTTTATACCCCCTTTTGACAGAGTCTCTTCTTCTGTACTTTTCCGCTTATTCCAGTAAAGCCAGATCTGGCTGGTTGGTTAGAAATACAATGGTATGAAACTCCTCTAAACCCCCCTTCTCTCTGGGCTTTTGCTATCCTCACACCTGTGAGGTCAAAAGGCTGAATAACCTTTGTCTTTCCTGATTACCCATGCTAACCAATTCAGAGGCTCTGTCTGACCATTTGCTTAAGTGTGTGATTCTTTGTTCCCACCAGGTATGCCAATATTCCAGGAGAGAAAATACATGATTGAATTAAAAGAAAAACCCACACAATGTCAAAATCCTGTTATCACTGTAAAGCTGCTTGGAAACAATCTGTATTGTATAAATATACTGCACCTTTAAGCTACTGTAAACACCATGGCAAACACAACCGTTCAAAAATTTGGGGTCATTAAGTTTATAAAAATATATAAGAATGAATGAAATTTATATCAAAAGTGACAGTAAAGACATTAATAATGTTACAAGAGATTTATATTTCAACTTTCTACACCATAGAATCTTGAAAACTAAATTGTATCACAAATTCCAGCAACAAAATATTAAGCAGCACAACTGTTTTCAACATTGATGATAATAATAATAATGATAATAATAATAAATGTTTCTTGAGCAGCAAATCGGCATATTAGAAGGATTTCTGAAGAATCATGTGACTACTGGAGTAATGATGCTGAAAATTCAGCATTTTAAAATAGATTTAAATAAAAAAAACAGTTCTTTTAAATTGCATTACCATTTCACACTGTCCTTTTAATTAAATAAATGCAACCTTGGTGAACATGAGACTTCTTTAAAAAATTTATATCAACATTTGCATGTCTTTTTTTTTTTTTTAGAACTGCTAAATGTAGTAAAGACTGTCAACCAGCAGTAATTATACACTTAGCACTTTACAGCAACCACCATGCTGCAGCTTTAATTATGGGATTTTCCTATCAATAGCCCTTCAGTGGTGCGGTTCACATGAATAACTCTCTAGGCCTGACCAGGCTGGATTAACAACACATGCCCAGGGTAGACAGTTTCCTTTATTCTCTCAACAACGAAGTCATTTCCTCTTGACTTCTCTTTTGAAAAATACTTACTGGTCTTGAACGGAATCCAAGTGTTGAGGACCCCGGGATCTGTTCTGTTTTCATGTGACTCCCGGCAGTTCATAACACAAATGAATAAAGGAGGAAAACAACAGATGCACCACTAGAGGCCCGATCGGGCTACTGCACGGCAAGCCAGACATTTGAAGATAAGTCACGGTAATGAATCAGGCAATGCTGGTTATGAAGATAACCTGAAATCTGCTGCCCTGTGGTATGCAGCTGATTTCATAACTCTATTGACCTATCAAGGTTGATGGCGTATTAATCTGATGCAAATGAAAGAAAAAAAAAATCACAGGCCATGTTTTCAAAATGTGCTTTTCCACTGGAACGTTTTTAGAAAGATGAACCCCCGACCCCCAAGCCCCTAGACTCCACCCCACCCCCCCAGTCACTCTAAAAAAAAAGGACAATTCTAAAAACACCATAGATGTATTGTTCCCTTTCGCTAACCTTGTTATTCTGATGCTGCCTTGACAAGCCCAGATGTGGATTAATAAACACACTTAGGCCCTTTAAATGAACCCTGCATATTATTTCATGCAGTCCACTCATGAATACATCTTCAAGGCATCAAAACAAGCAATTCTTAAAACCGAAGACCAGAAATACAGCACATGGGCTGCTAATTGCATGTTTTGCATTAGAGATACTTCACATTTCATGTCTCTTTATCAGGATGATGGCTAGGCCCGTCTTGGTCCACCAACCACACGAAGTTGAGCTAAAAATACATCAGTGTTCAACAGCCAGACCACAATACGCCCATTGCATGTGCTGAAATGATTTAGCATGCATTGACATTGCCTACAAATTGCATTTCTAAATCGTAAGTAATTCAAGTTTTTGAAGAAAACCATTCTGGGATGTGAACTGGAAGTATGACAGTAACTATGACACAGAAGTGTTTTATGTCTATTAAATTATGTGGCTGCACTGACCTCAAATAGGCATGAGTAGTTATTCTGGTAGATGAGTTTTTATGTTGTCCAATCTGAACTGTGGGATAAAAAAATATGTTAGAAAATGCTAGAAAATAATTTAAGCATATTTTATATATCGGATGAAAACAAATTAGGGTTACACTTCATTTTGATGGTCTACTTCTGACACTCTAACTAAATACATGTCAACTAACTCTCAGAGTATTAGTAGACTGTTAGGGTTAGGTGTTAGGGCTCGGGTAAGTAGAATAAATTGACATAGTTGCAAAGTTACCTTTAGTCATAGAATATCGGTTCGGGGACCATCAAAATAAAGTGTTTGCAGATATTAAGCAGACAGCCTAATGGCATTGTTGACATGTAGCTGCAATGGGGTTAGTAGAATGTCTAAAGTGGACCATCGAAATAAAGTTGCACCCAAAAAATTAATTCTATTCAATTTTTAGCAGCATCAGGACAGAAAAGTGTATTTTTTGTGTTGCTTCTTGAAGTGGTAAAATGTTCTTTTAACATTTAACACACAAATTTACACTTTCAGCAGAAACTGGATTTATGGTGAGGCTGTTCCAGAGTAATCCAGTCCATTTTCCCAACTTTGAAGTGTGTGTGATGAAGCAGATTGAATAATTACAACTTGAATTGGTACAAGGGAAAATATTGGCGGTAAAAAAAAAAAAAAAAAAAAAAAAATTGTTTCCAAGTCTCCACTCAATGATTAGTAGATATGATGCATAAATATAAGTTTTAAGTTTAATTCAAGATTTACAGCTAAAGTTATCTAGCCAAGAACAGTAAGAATTTTCTCCTTTTCTTTGCAATATTTCTGCTTGATTAATATTCCCTAATTACTCATTTAATTTGTATCCATAATCTAAAGACCTCAGGTGAATGTGTGTATATATATATGTATTTATATAGCAGTTAACAATAACAATACAATATATTGTATTGTATACATGTATTGTGTACCACAAGGTGACAATTATTGCCCAAAAATTAAGCTGACTACAGTTGTGGTTCGCAAGTATGCAATCAATCTTTTATCAGTTTAGACCAAACCAATAACTTTTCCAGCCAAACCTATGTCCTATGGACATGATTCTCCAGAACATCCATCTTTCTGTTCTCTTCCGCTATTTAGCACCTCTTTAACACTATTTCTGCCCCATTTCAGACTGGTCTACAAACACACACATGCCCCACGCATGAGAAAACCTCACCAGCCCTGCCATGAAACACACACGGCGGTCAGACGGGCCATAAGAAAAGAACATCTGCTTGACAGTGGGCTGGTGGGCTTCTCTGCAGTGACCACTTGAGAATGGAATGCCATTGAGTATTAACTGATTACAGCCAAACGGCCTGGTGTCACAAGCCGCATCACGTCACCCAACACATACGGTGTAGGATTCTCATGTGCAGCTACCATAAGCTATCGAGTGTCCATGGATGATTTTTTTTCCCATTCCTGGAGAAAGCAGGCTGTTTTGCTACATGGGTTCATGTGCATATGGGTGATCTAGTATATACAGACTGTCAAATCGATATGGAAAATGATTAATAATTTCCACAGCCTGCTCATATGTGTTTGGTGTACTGGATAATAAGAAAACATATTAACTCTCCTGCAAATGAGAAATTATGTATTCTGGAAGAAATAATGAGGCCAGTCTTTCTCATCATAATTGCAAGCAAATGTCTACAGATTGGAAAGCCGTGGAAACTTTGCTCTTCTATAAATATAGTTCCTAATTACCGTTAATACACACCTGATGGGGAAAAATTGGGAGAACTAAGCCTTTGGAACATAATCAGTAATGTATCACTTCAAATTCTGGTTTGGTTTTTGGAGATACGGGTGAGTAAGATTTTTTATGTTTTAAAAAAAAAGGTCTCTCATGCTCACAGAGGCTGCACTTATTTGATTCAAATTACAGTAAAAACTGTCATATTGTGGAATTTGATTACAATGTAAAATAATTGCATTTTATTTGAATACAGTATATTTTAAAATAGAATTGATTCCTGTGAGCTGAATTTTCAGCATCATTACTTAGTGTCACATGATCCTTCAGAAATCATTTTAGAAACATTTCTTATTGTTATCACTGTTGAAAACAGTTGTGCTGCTAAATATTTGTGTGGAAACCATGACACTGTACAATTTGTTCAGGATTCTTTGATGAACAGAACGTTTAAAAGAACAGCAATTGTTTGAAATTGAATCTGTAAAAATAGTAAAAGTCTTCTCACTTTTGATCAATTTAATGCATCCTTGCTGAATAGAAATATTAATTTAATATACACAAACCTTTGATTGATAGTGTATGTATATAATTGGATGAAGCCAATCATTACATATGCCAATAATTACATAACAACTTAGAAATGCCCTATATATTTTACATCATCATTTGTTATTTTGCCAGACAACCTAACTGAACATTTTGCTATTAATTAAATATGGAAGTGTCGAAAAACAAATGATAGACAGAGACACATTGGACTTCATTCAAAAAGGCCTCTAGGCCATACAAAATATGCAAATGGAAAGGAAGCTTGTGTTTTTTTTGGCAAAGTACATGACAAGATTTGAGGTCACCCCTCTCCAGGAAAGCAAGACTGGACATGTTTATGAGAAGGGCAGAAGTGTTACCTCACAGAACCTTTTGCATGCTCACGTTCCTGCACCCTGCGCTTGAATGGCTGCTCATGTCAGATTCATAAAAGTGAGCCCCAGTTATCTGGGGTCAGCCAAGAATCAAGTCGAGGTTGGTGGAACACAGCAAAGCCGTTGGCATTCGCAGATGGTACAGCCCCGAGGCCAGCTGAAAAAAATGCCTGCCTGATAACACATATATACACATTCTTAGACTCTCCAGCATTGATAATCAAACCCACAAATCCACAAACACAAAGAAATGGATTCACGCTCATCTGTGGGAACACACAAACACACACACACACACGAACAAGACCCCTGGAAGACTTCCGACTTGGCCTGCACAGCAGCCAGTATGGTTTGCTGTAGAGAGCTGGTGTGTTGATACTTCATTGCATGCTTCAACGTGAGTAATACTTTTAATTATGGGTGTTCTGATTGTATGTAGTTTATTTCCTGGAGCTGATTCCAGATATTGGGTCATTCTCGCTGCGCGAAAGGCAGAATCTGTTCACAATTTAAATTCCTGGAGGAAGAAAATCAATAACGATTTTCCCCCCCAAAGGCATTAAATGGATGTGACATATTTCAAAGCAAATGAACCTTGTCTAGCACTTGAAATGTATGCCTAGAAAGTTTCTTACAACACATGGTTCCTGTGTCATTTAACTGCAGTTCAACTGGTGTTTTTACATTTCTTTTAGCGGATGGATGGATGGATGGATGGATGGACGGACAGATTAATAAATAAAAAAATTATCAAATAATGTAACAAAATATAATTTGTATAAAATAGCATTTTTTAATATAAAATAACAAATGTAAAATTAAATATAAGTAAATTAATATAATGTAAAGAAAATCTGTTTAATTTAATTTATATATATAAAATAATATGATATAATATAATAAATGGGTGTCATGTCAGAGTGGTGAAGGTCAAAGGTCAAAGTTCATCTCCCCAGAAGTCCAGAGCTGTGAGTGGCAGCACTCTGTGAGTCAGTGTCATGTTCCTTTGCTCAGCCAGCTGGGGGTGAGATGGCTAAGGTCAAGGTCAAGGGGCAGGTGAGCTTAACCAGAGGACAACAGAACACAGTACTACCATTAATCACACCTCGCTGAACCCAAACCCCCACCTCTCTAAACCACTACGTGACTCTCTCTCTGTCTCTCTGGGCTGCTGAGTTCCCCTGTCCTTGACCGCTCTCTTACTCAGCCCACAGTAACCTGCTGCCCAGCCAGAGGAAACACAGTCCTGCATTGACATCCAGCATCTAGACCGCTGCCTATACCACAGTCATCCACTTCCACCCCAGCAGTCCACATGCTGGCTCACTGCATCAATAGGTCAGCGGAGACTTATTGACAAGCCCTTGGCACCAGCAGGCCTGTCCGTGCCAGAGTTTGGATTTGTAGTGTCAGTATTAACTCTTTCCCCGCCATTGATTTTCCATCATTTGTGACACAATGCTTCCCCGTAATTGACACGTTTTTCCGCCTTTCCATGTTTTCACTGTTATATGGTAGGGGGCGCTATTACGCATCTTCTGAAAGAGTATAGCTCTGAATCCAAAAACAAGTGAAGAAAAAGATCTGTGTATACCAGAAGGAGCTGATAGAAGATTTCTTACGCACAATTAAGCTAACGTGATCATCAAACATTCAACAGAATTTAAAGTGCCCCTATTCTGGTTTTTCTAATATTCCCTTTCATGCAGTGTGTAATATTCCTGTCTGTGAATGTAAACGTTCTACAAAGTTGAAAAGACGAAGGTGCACAATAAATAAAGTTACTGTCTCCCAAAAGAAAATCAACTCTGAACCGCTTAAAGACGTTTGTAATTCGAATCCCACTGCATTACAGTTCTACTTCTATTTTGTACGTTGTCTGCGATGCACGAACAACTTGACCCTCCGTCAAACACGTCATTTTACTGACGTCAATCAAAGTTATTTTTGAGCTGTTTGTATGTTTTTTTTATTTATTTTTTTACTTTTTTTGTTTTGATAAAAAAAGAACAAATGAAGCTAGAATATATATATAATATACATGTTTAAAAGCAGAGGCTTTGTGCTTTTATTTAATGTATTGAATGTTTACATATTCATTCAAAAAATGATTCTGGGGGCCATGAAAATGTTGTGAAAATTATCAAAAATCCTGGGGCTGAATGGCAACTTTTTAAAAAAATGCTGACGGGGAAATAGTCAATGCAGCAACACCATTTGTCACAGGAACATGGTAATGGTTTAAAAAAAAATGCTGGGGAAAATTTTCTTTAAAAATGATCTTTCAATATATTTATAATGTATATAGCTTTTGCGTTTGAAAACTTTTGTGCTGAAAATAATATGATGTGGGAGGGAAAACGTCTCCTGGATATTTCAGTGCTGTTGCGAGGGAATGCAAAGTTTCTTGGTGGAACGCACATGTTTGGCACAGGAACACTGTTAAATGCACTGCATTTGCGAGCGAAGGCAAATGTTTTGTGAAAACTATCACCTATTTCAGTGCTTTTGTGAGGAAACGCAAAGTTTAGGTCGAACGCAATTGTTTTGTGAGAGAGCAAATGTTTTGGGAGCAAAAGCATAGAAATAGATTTTTTTCACCCATTTTTTTTGACCATATCCCATCAGGGACTCCATAGTTCGTGACTGGGCAGCAGAAAGTGAATTCTGACCTGCTGCAAAGGTTAATGGGCACAACCATCAGGGCTACATCTGCAGACCGGGAAGAAGCGATTTCAGGGGATTCCGGGAAGGGGAACTAACATTAGTTTGTGTTGATGAGGCAAGAGGGCAGGTGTTGCCCGTTCTATTGCTCCACCTGCCACTGCCTGTCTGCCCTGGAAGCGCATGCTGCACATTCTAATGCTGTCACCCAAGACAGAGTTTCCTCACTTCGCTATCTCAAATATTATATACTTGCTTCCTATACGGAAAAACGATCCTCCCTGACCCACTGTCCTCTGAGCCAGTATCAATCCCGCTAGGTTTATCTCTGGGCTCGACTGTTTGTTTTGGTAAAGCCGCTGCACTCACATGGCACTGCATGGGAAAGCGATTTCCCACGAAACCAACCTTGACAGCTCACGGCTGCCTTAGATAGGCGTCCCAGAGCCGGCTTCTGTCATGCGATACACCATGCAGGAGAGCTGGGGTTTTGGAAGCGCACCCTCAGTGTAGCAAGAGGGCTCGTTAAATTAATGAAACACTCTATGATCAGCGCATTTTTTTACAGCGCTGCAGAGCTGCATGCCAGCGCAGCCAGTCAGGCCCAGTTCACGCAGAGCCATGCTTCATCATCACGCTTATATGAAAATGAATTAGAAGTTTGACAGAAGCATGGGCAACATCTAAAGCCAAAATTTTAAACAAAAATAATATCCTGAGCTTTCAGTCAACATGAAATACATCAGATTGATCATGAACCATAAAAATGTGCTGAAAACAAGTGTTATGTATCAGAATGGTGCCAAATTTGGAGGGGAGGGGTTGAAAAAGTCAAAGGAATTCATGATGTCAGCCGAAAAGGGAAGTTATTTCACATTTCACACGCGGAACATTTTATTAGGTTTTGATAAAAGATTATGAAGATCCAACAATGTTTCTTTGGAAAGACATGCAATGATAAAGGATGTGCTGTAAGACCAAGAATATGCACCACATCCACCCATCCACAAACCTTAAATTCATCAATTAAATTGCAATATAATAGTCACTCCCAATTCAGTTCCACATGATGCACAATCTTAGAGCAATGCATTATACACAAACTAGATAAAGCAGTTCCAACTCTGGATAAATGAACGCTTTGGAATTGTGACAAAATAACCTGTTGTTACGCCACTTCTGGTATTTATTTTGAACTAAAAAAAGGACAGCACAGTCCCTGATCAAACAGTCTAGTCCTTGGTCAGACTGCAGCAAGATATCAAACAGTGGCGCCATGTCTACAGTGGGAAAAGTCTGAAGAAAGTAAACCAGACAGGCGACTGTGACTCTGTCGTGCAAAGGGCCCTGGCAGGGAAGGAAGTCAACTGTAGGAAAGGAAGAACTCTATACCCGTATGCCTGTTTACAAGAATCACCACAATTACCACAAAGCCCCTCCATCCCAGAGCCCTGCGAGGCAGCCGCATCTGTGAGGAGAGATCCGGCCAGGACGAGAGCGTTTTCCCAGAGATATCAGTAAACACACACACACTCTCTCTCACACACAAGGTAACATACACAGATGCAGACCAGGCCAGAGACAATGCTTATGTGGCATACTGTATGTGACCTCCTCCATCATTTTGAGTTTTCTCCTAGATGCCGAAGTTCAATATTACACTTTTTAAGAAATCACAGAAAGATGAGCAAGAATGAGAAAAAGTGGCATATCTGCCTACTTCACCGTTCCATGAGTGAAGCGGGACATTTCATCACTGGATTGAAGTAGTGAGACTTCCACGAGTCACGACACAAATCGGCACAATGTCAAATGATTTTGTCTCATTATAACAGCGGAAACAACTTAAATTATCCTTACTCATAATCATTATCATTATTAACATCATTTATAGTCATACAGTAAGACATTTGAAACTGTAAAGGGTCACTTTTTTAAAAAAAATTATTGTGTTTTTGTAAAATAAAGAAACCAAACAGGATGCCGCTTTCTGTCGTCCTGGTTTTCTTTCCGTGAATCTTGTGGAGCATGTCACAAAAATGAATCGAAACTCAGTGCATAGGCTACTAGCAAGCTCTTGCGTGCATTCTGAACGCATGCTGGGTTGGTGCATACACCGTCTCTGCTCTTTTTCCTGTTGTGGCGGTTAGCAAACAGTGTTGCATTACCACTCACTCCCCCTTCTGGATTGGAGTGTGGATCGCCTGTGACTGACTGTATTCGTCGTCTGACTATATGCACCGAACCGTGACATCCGTACTGTGATTGTTCGATACATTACAGTACCGTTACGTCCCTAATATATAATATACTATATATGCTATATAGTAAGTAGTGTAAATATATGTATATACATATATATATATATACATATAGTATATAATATAGGATATATGAAACTCATTCATATATTCTTGTACACTGTAAAGAACAGACTAGTCTTTCATTTATTTGTCAGATTTTTCGTTATATTTGGCCCAATAACCAATATGTGTCGGGTCAGTCAGGTTGTAGTCTGGGAGAGAACTACTCTACCTCCACATTCACTCTCAGGAGGCCCAGGCTGGTTCTGGTGTCAGGGAGTTCCCTGCCGAGAGCCTGCGCCCATGTAAAAGAATCACTGGCCCGTCCCATTCCAGGCATTGCAGACGCTGGAAAGAATGCCGTGATGAAAGTTGTGATAGGTTCAGGCAGGATGAATGGTATTCTCAGGGACTGGGGTGGAGATTCTGGGACAAGCTGGAAAAGTCTGCAATGGGGCAATGAGGGTCAGAGAGGGTTCAAATATAAGGGTTCTCCAGACATTGAATGTACCCTGGTAGTACAGTGAGCATTAGGAATGGTTCCCCAGGAGTCACTGCAATCTAGGAATGGGCATTAACACCTGGGCATGGAAAGAATCGCTGAAGGCATGTAGTTCTGATATTAGCCACCTATGAAACTTTAGAGCAATGCATAAATCAACTGCAGACATGCTGTATAACACAACAGTCCTATATGTGAACCATGTAAATTTGAGCCATAACATACAACTGACAAGGTTCTTTTGAAATGGAATGTTGCTGATAGGACAGTAAGATTTGATACGCCCAGGTCAGAGTGTGTGCACCATTCAGAACGGAATTGAATTAAATGCCTTTTAAATGCCAACTCAATTTCTGAATTCAAATTGAGGTAACAAACAAGATGCAGAATTGCAATTCCAAATTTGAATTTAAGGAAGTAGATTAAAAATGCACCGAAATTCCAAGTTCATACCCTGTGACTAGTTTTAAATAGAAAGACTGTTAAAAACTTTCAATATTGGCCTGGCAAGCCATGAAGTTCGGCCTTGATGAGTTTTGGATCGATGGATCGATGGATGAAAAATATTAGATAGATGGATAGATAATTCATGAAATTCTTTGTCAAATAAAGTGCAAAATAACTTGATTATGATAGTCCTTAAAATAATCTAAATATAATCTAAAATAATAATAAATAAATCGTATTATTATTTGTAAGTATTATTGTGAATGTGTAGTAGATGAAACTGACACATTCACTCCGAGACCAGTGCTTCATTTACAGTTTAATAATTACTGATGGTAGTCCATATTATGGTTTGAATTTGAATAATTTTACAGCCCTACTTTGATGTATGAGTGATTCAGTCCACATTTTCTACATTGTGGAAATCATAGGTCTCTATAAATGGCTAAATAACTTCAGAGCGATGCATAAATCCAACACTTCTGCAGCACGCCGAGACAGACAATACAACTGTCCTGAACATGCACCACATGCATTTGAGCCAAAACATACTGACACACTGCCTTTGAAATGGAATGCATGCAAAGACAGTCTACTCAGTCTTAGCTGTCTCTACTGGTCAGCTCTAAACATATATCTCTGAGATGGACACCTGACCCATCCAGCCATCATTAATGATTAATGACGAGGGGCCCTACCCACCCTCCCCCTTCTGCCAATGGACACCCAACACCTGCGGATCGGCCCGGGGCAGTGACTGACACGAGACTCATGCTGTTTCATAAGCACATGGGTCTGTTTACTGTACTTGTCCTGGATGTTTAATGTGTTGCTCCAGAGGGTGGAGAATACAAAGCCAAGCCCTCATGCAAAATTAAAAAGTGGCCAAGATTCTTATGACAGTTTTGCCCTTTCTCAAAATGTTGTCTCTGGGAAAGAATATAGCAAAAAATAATTTATCATAAATATAGAGAAAGTCTTTTATCAATCACAAAAAAAAAAAAAATGTGTGAGTGTGAGATGGAATTTCCACACAGGCACATGTTTAGGGAAGTTGTTCTCTTCCTAAACCTAGTGAGCTGCCTTACTGCATACATAGACAACTGCCTTTAACTGAGATGAAACCTCAGTGACAGATTTAAAACACTTTACATAGCAGCAAATCCACAAACCACAATTATAGCTGTAATCAAAATTATTCAACCACCATTGCAAATGAGGTTTATTCGCAACATTTACAGACTTTAAGCTGTTTGCAATGAACAAATCAAACAAAAGTAATTGAAATAGCTTGACACAACAAATGTTTCAAGTGGTTTCCCCAAATTCAACTGAAAATGCAACTTTTAATGACTTCTGCAGTCTCAAAATTATTCAACCCCCTGAAAAGGATCCCTCACAACAGCACAAATCTGCAAAACAGATGTTGTCTCTAGCACACCTGATGCAACTAATCAAGGGCTTCATTAGTTGAACCAGGTGTGCTTGAACACATGAAATATCTGAACTGGCTTGGTTTCCAATCAATACAACTATTTTTAACATTAAAAATGTCTTTACTGTCACTTTTGATGCAATAAATGTATTCATTTCTTTTTTTATAAAATAATAAATAATAAATAAATTAAAAAATATAAATAATAAAATCTAAGATGAAGAACAAGGCGAGAAAATGTAAATGATATATGTTATAAATATATTTTTGTTAGTTGACGATAATGAAAGCGAATGAAACCGAAAGCCAGACTCATTCAATTTACAAATGGCCGTGCTTGTTGATATCCTTAGATGTGCATATTCAATCAGTGCAGTGGATTCTTGGATTGCCTTCAGAGCAAAACTGCCATGTTGCCTCAGAATTTGGTCACAAAAAGTATTTTAGAAAAATGACCTACCTTCATGTACAGGAAGTGCACCTATGATGCCTTAAAATACTATCAAGGTAGGAAGCTCACTAGGTTTCGAATACAGTACGTGAGTGACTGCTGAAGTTTCTGTGGAAAAGGAGGCATGATTTGATGTGAGCCTGACCAGCGGTCCACCTCCAGTCCTCCACCTGCACGAAACAAAGCACCAGCCCTGTCACAACAACCACAAACAGCCGTGACCCGCACTGACCCGTGACGACCCCAGTGGCATCTGTTGCAGCAGGCCCGATCCCTGCTGATGAGCAAGGGACCATTAGCGCAGAAGGGCCCCCTGTGGTAAGACAAAGCACGGGAGCCTCGCACCCATACAATACAGATGCCGAGAGAGCGATGCCACCTGAAAGATTAGTGTAAGTGCTCGGCGTGTGAATGTGCGGAGGCTATCGGGGGCTGACTGCAATCTCCACTAAGAGCCCCAGCTGAGCAGCCTGTAAAACGAAACGGAATAAGCACCTGACCGGTTTGGGTAAACGGAGCCGGATGGTGGCCCGTCTTAGTGAATTCTCCAAGGAGGGGTCGAGGGAGACGGGTGTGTTTTCTCCATCTTAATGGTTCCCACCCGCCTTACCAATCTTTCAGGTGATATCCCACCCCCCTCGCCCATAAAGAGGAGACACCTGATCCCTCTTGGGGTTCCACATTCAGCCCCCCTCCCCGCTGGGCATGGCTCAGCCCTGACCTCTGACCCCTACTTTGGAGGCTATTTATATGGGTGCGTACTTGACCTGACAGCTAAAGAAAAGGAAGGCGGGGGAGGTTAAGCTCTATCCAGATGAGAGGCCTGAAGAGAACTCTCTGTACAAACTTAATAAGGGCACCAGGGATAGTTACAGGGCACGATTACATGCTGATATGCGGGTAAAGTTGGGGATGAACATCTAAAGTGCAGCGTTGGAGAGCAAGTATCTAAAAGTAGTGATGTTACTAACTTTGATTGGGACACTTGTTTTTTGTATAGCAAAGTATTAACTTGAAAGTTAATTTTAAAGGCTTAATGTTTAATTTAAATATACATTAGCGTTTATTCTAATTGCATAAGTTGTATTAAGCTTAAATAAAAATAATTATGTTGTCACCTTAATTGACCGTTCGCAGGGAGTTTGATTGACAGGCGATCTGACCAATAATAATCCGCCATCCGCCGTATCGGCCTTTTTTGTCCGACAAAGCAGTCACTTAAAGCAACACTTAGGAAGATTTTTTTACCTTAAAAAGTGGTTCATCAAGTCGGAACAGGGTGAAAGGCACTTATGCCTCCGCTTTGCAGCCCTATATCTGCTATAACCACACTATGCAAGTTTGCCAGACCGGGTCGCGTTTCTGTAGCTCGAATGAGACATAAGAAAACTACAAATTTGACTTGCTTTACATCAAACGTTACATTATTTATAGGGCCGGGACTCGATTAAAAAAATTAATCTTATTAATTAGAGGCTTTGTAATTAATTAATCGAAATTAATCGCATTTTAATTGCATAAATATTTGACCTGAGAACAGTGAGAAGTATTTTTTTTTTCACATGGATTTTTAGTATACCATTGAATAAATACATAAGCTTAAGCAACAAAATATTGTTTATTTTTGTTCAACCAAGTCCAGCAGACCAGTGTTTTTTTTTGCCATTAAGTGTAGCAATAGCATATTGCTACACTACACTAATAGCAATAGCGAATTCCTTGTTGCATAGCTTGCACACAACCATGTTCTTATCGACGCTTCCATCCGTTCGTTTTTGTAACAAAATTTCCCATCCACCGGCCAACCAAAGCGATCTCGTCAGCTTCTTCCTCATGAACGCTAGTTGGTGCGCCAGTATAATCGGTCCGCCGAAACTCATCCAGTGAGAAACGTTCCGCGGTGCAAAAATAAGTGCGATTAAAAATAATTTGTGTAATTAATTAACGCGTTAAAGTCTGTAGTTAATTAATCTTAATTAACGCGTTAAAGTCCCGGCCCTAATTATTTAGTTTTTCTTCGTTTCTGATGATGCAATCATACATTCATAAAATCATGCATCATACTCTACCTTGTCTGTGGACATCGTTCATTCCAAAGCCGGTGCTAGATAACCAGCGAGCGAGCGTGGGACAGTAGGCTGCGGTAGGCTAAATTATTTACGATGGAGGAAATGGACAATTCTGCTTCCAACCTGTAGGGCGAAACCAAAGTTCCTTAGTGTTGCTTTAATAGATTAACGTTGGAGGATTTTGGAGGAAATCCTTTTGGAGGAACTTGAAAAACGGAGTGTACTGACGTCTTTCCGCGGTTAAAACAACATTCCTTCTTATGTTCATTAATGTTTATTTGGTGGTGCTATAAATTAACTAGAAGGAAGAGATGATCGGTTCACGAGAAGCTTTAACTGAGATCTGTCAGACACATTAAAGAGCCACAAAACAGTATTTATTGAATAAATTTCTTAAGAAATTAATACTTTAATTTAGCAAGGATTTATTAAACTGACAGTAAAGACATTTATAATGCTAAAAATTAATTATATTTGAATTAAAAGCTGTTCTTTTGAACTTTCTATTCAAGGAACCATGAAAAAAAATTAACATGGTTTTCACAAAAATTAAGCAGCACAACGTTTTTCAACATAATAGGTAAAAATGTTTCTTGAGCACCAAATCATCATTTGCATGGCATGAGCAATATCACACGACTAGCATTGTGATATGGCTGTATATCAGCACGACTGTGGCAGTCCGAGTGCCATGGGTATGCTAGGCTAATCACAGCATGCTGACTGACATACAGCCATATTGCACGGCTACGAGTGTGATATTGCGATCATACAACAGCTCGACGGTACAAGTGAGTAAATAAATACGAAAGAACAACGGAGTGTCTTGGAAAACCCCTCTTTTGTGCAGAACTAATTCCTTCCGCCATGGATTCAAATCTAAAATTGCCAGTTTAACAGTTGAGCCCAAGCTTCCGTTACTAATTCTAAAACATCACTTTAGAAGAACTAGTGGCCTAACAAAGGAACGTTGAGTCGCTTCATTGAAGCTTGTATTATGTAGACTATTGTTTTATCAACGCATTGAGAGATCGACTAAACGAGTGTAGGCTCTCTAGTGTAGGCTACTTTTAGTAAACACCTTAAGACACATCTTTTTAGCATACCTGTCAACACTCACGTTTTTCCCGGGTGTCTTCCGTTTTTTAGCCCTATCTCCCTGACCCCTCCCGGTTTGTTATTTCTCCCGGGAAAGTCACGTAATTTGCATGGCCCAAACTCCTTTATGAATAATCGGACCAATATGTTTGTCTAATGTTGACCAGATGCCAGATCTTGCATTAAATGTATTATATTTACTCAATCCACACACCATATACAATTTCAACCCGTTTGTTATCTCAGACTGGCAACCTATACCCCAGTTGCGCAGTCGCGGAAAGCTTAACCCGAAAGCTTAACCCGACCCCCCCCCCCCCCCCCCCCCCCCCCCCCCCAAATTATTTATTTGAGGTCTAAATAATTACATTCTGGCCTAAAAAAACTCTTAAAACTACATTTCTTGACAACAACAGTAGTATTTTAAAAAAATATGGTGGATTTGCTCGACCGCCATGACCACAAGCAGTGATACAAACTGTGAAAATGTTCCAGTGCTGATACTTGGGGAATATATCGCATGGCTGGAAAAGGCTCTCAGCCAAACAGATTCGAGAACCAGTAAGAACTGTTGTGTTTCTTGTCCTGCAGTAACTATTTTAAATGTCCTTGTAGCTTTTAGCAGTTTCAAAGTAGCTTCCCGAACACGGTACTTGTCTAGAATAAATCCCGCTGGAGATCTGAAAGGTGTGGCGTGTGTTCTCCAAGGCAGGCACTCTTTGATAATACTTTATGAGCCAATAGGATGTCCCAAGACTCCTTTAACACACACACTGTAATAAACACATTCTGTGCAGTGTCTTACTAGGAAACACACATCATGCTGGACATGCTGTCAGAGGCAAAACATTATTACGATGTGTTACTGAGGAATTTTACCTCTTTAATTTATTAAGGGAAAAGAGAGAGATGAAACATCCCGAAGGCAGAAAAATGCTGGCCAGACACGCATGTGCAGCTTAGCAATAACATCCTGGAGCGTGTATTTTTAGGAGGGAAGCTCTGGCCCTTGCTGCCTCGATGGGGTGCTGGCAGGGCCAGATCATGGTCCTATGGGCACAAGTCTTTCAAGGCCATGGCCCCACAGCACCCCTAGTGGCAGACAATTTTCCTCCTAAATCTGAAATGCATTTTTTTTTTTACGTGCACTCAGAAGAAATATATACAATTTTTACTTTTAGGGATGCAGCAGCTTGTCACTGGGGCATCTTTGTACTTTATCTACCACTAAAAGATTCATAGTAGTACCTTAAGGATACAAACTATATACTCAAACCTACTAAAATCCACCTTTGTGGTAAAAGTTGTCATTTTAAGAGTACTGCCCCGGTGACAAGCTGTTTTACCCCTATTTTTTTTATTTTTTGGCAAACTATTTTCTGATAGTGTAAGCAAACAGACAGCACAGTAAAAATGCATTCTTTTCCAGTTAAAATACCCAAAAATCATTGAAACACAAAAAATGCGGTGTAGAACTCTGTAATTGATCGTGAAATGTACTAGGAATTTCTAAGAAACGGCAAATAACACATTGAATTAATTGTGAATTTTTTTAAGTAAAAAAACCCGAAACAGTATTTTATTGAAAAACATATTCCAATATTTTTTGTTTTATTTACAACTTTGAAAAAAAAAGTTCAATGTACATTAGCTATTAAATCTTGTTTTCATGGAATATACATGTTTATCAAGATGCAATCTTGTGTGGTAAAGTGGTTCTTGTTTTAAGGATTTTTACTGGAAAACAAGTCAAAAAGACTCCTTTTGTGCAGCTGTGTATGCACCATGGCTGTGTAAACCGAGGGTCCTGCTTCCCAATCCTAAACAGAATGTGAGATTAGAATTAACGTAACCAAAAGGATAGTATGTTGAAAAAAGCATCTACTTTTTTTTTTTTTAACAAAAAGAGTACATTCTTTTAGGACCAGTATATATAGGTGAATTGGGACACAGCACTGGTCTTCAACTTCCTTTGGCAGTTTTAGAGGCACAGGCCAGGTCCATAATCCAACCCTAGAAAAACCAGGAGATAGTTTGATTCAGATTACATTTGTCGCCTCAGCAAGAAACTTTTTTTTAATTACATGGACAAACAAACAAGTTCACCATAAACTCACCCTCACTAGAGCAGCTCACCCATCCACAAGCGCATGAAAACTCACCTAGGCCTTTTACAAATCACTCAGCAGCTCTTTTCTTCAGACTCGAGTATGATTTCAGGTCAGCTCCTTTGAGAGCGCCATCCAATCCTCGGTATGAAAGGGCGTCTCCCTCCCAAAGCTGCCACCATTCGATGTGTGATGCAAGGACAAGAAGCTTTGCCAGGCGATAGGACACCTGTTCTTGAGAAAGATTACTTTGCTCGGCAACCAGACGAAATATTGATTTTCAGATTTTCTTCCCTAGCGCACAAAGCCCGCTCGGATTAGAGGGTTATCCCCTCCTCGGACTCAAATGGACTGTCTAATTCCTCCCACATTGTCATTTGGACCCCCTGCCGAGAGCTCTTTCCAAAATCACAATGACATTTGCAGGGGAAGAAAAAAAAAATCGGCCCACACACGCTTCAAACGTCGTGTTGTACTTTTCCATTGGCCGTAACGTCAAACAGAGATGTTTTCCTGGAGCGATACGGTGTGTATAAACTGTGGGACTAAACTGGTTCCATTGTTTGGGTGTCGGGGGCGGACAGCTCTTCGAGTCACACATCAGTGAGATCGCCAAAGCGAGACTTGCACTAACAGAGAGTGTCTGAAATTCTTCTGGGGCCTTATCTGCCTATACCAGCATCAATAATACAGTGTTACACTGTAAAGGACAGATAAGCCGGCATCTCCTCTTTACACCCAGAGACGCTCCTGCATCTCGGTTACGGAAGGGTCAACACTGACATCAAATGGAGAGCTGCTGTTATTGCAGCGTCCTAACATGATTCGGCCTCCTTGTGGTCTGCTCTCATTTCAGCAGAGATAAAACATTCTGGACATTCATTGGCGTCATGAAAGTGCGAACCGTGCTTCAACTATTCATGATGAAACCTAAAAGTGTGTGCAGATCGGTCACCATGGTTTTGCCAAGTGAGTCCTGGAACAACAACCCTGTCTGAAAACATAGTCCTAACCCTATCCCTATCCCTAAGCCTAAACCTGACCATAATGTATCTCTAAAATCAGAGGGATGCGATAGTTGAACAACCCTGGTTCTCAGCCTAACCTTGACATAAACTATAAACGCGTCCCTCAAATCTGATTGGTTGATTGAAATGTTGCTGCAGGATCTACACATCTGTTGATGCAGGAACATGTTTTACTTGGTGAAATCATGATACATTTTAGGCCTACACTTCTTTCCCATAAGGGCTGCGCAAAAAAAAAGGCAGCTAGAAACAAGAACGATTAGTGTAAGCTTAATTTGTACTAATATTTGGACATCATCAGACTTCAACGTCAGTTCTCAGCGTGTGTTTTTTGTAGAGACAGAGAGGTCTCTGAATGCTAGCGCATTTAACGGGATGCGCAATGTGTCTAATGTGTCACCACCAACATCACCATAACTTTTGGATAGTGATTTAATGTCTGTGTCTAATTCATGAGAGTGACATATTTAATCTACTTGTGGAAACACTAGAAGAATCATTTTTTTGTTCCCCAAAGAACCTTTAGTGAACAGATCTTAAAAGAACCATTTTTTTCTTAATGTGAAAAACATTTTATCAATCTAAAGAACCTTTTTCCACTATAACGTTTATTTTGTGCTGTGGAAAGGTTCCGTGGAGGTTAAAGGTTCTTTATGGAATAATATGCCAATAAAGAACCTTTTTAAGAGCAATTGAAAGTATTCTGTTAATCTCTTAATCTCTCTTACGCCATATATCGTTTTTAAATCCTGATATTTGTGTGACAAGTTGTATCTAGTTGGTGCTAATTGGTGCAATATTTTGTGTAACCTTTATGAATTCAATTATGAAAAATGAAGGATTGCAGATGCCTTTTCTTGGCATTTTAAGCTATTTTTTTCAGTGGCTTTCAAAATATTGTGTGAACAAACTAAAGTCGACTTTGAGGGGACATGTCCCACCCGCAAATGATGCCTATGTAGACATCTCGTTCTTGCCTTTATAATCAATGTAAGAACTAGTTAAACTGATTCCCTGAGGCAGGACAAGATGATACTAACCAATAACAGACACACAGTCTTAGGTCACCTCGAAGGGCTTTGTCTAACCGATCGGTGGAAACTCTGAGTAATGCTGTAAGAGCTATTGTTTTGCTCAGTAATCCACTGGGGCTTCAAGTGACACTCCCAAAACAATGGGCCAAAGTTTTTTGTAACCTTTTAGCAATGTGAAAAAGTAGGAGTGACCCAACTTGGAACAGAGCTAATGAGAAAAGGGCTTTCTGCTTACTGATCCGATACATAACTTCATAACTCCCACATGACATCACCATCTTGTCCTCTCTCGCAGAGAGATGTAATTAGTGAGAGCGAGAGAAATGCACCTCAGAAATGAAAATCAACACATGCGTGTCTCCTCTATTGGCTCTGCAGTCCACTGCAAAACACATCTGTTCTCTGGATGATCTAAACGTGCATCATGCGGCTGACGTTCAGAGCGTTTACAGCCGGGTCCAAAAGTCAGCATTTTTCTAATCAATTAGGATTTATTATAAAAGATGTTTTCATTAAAAATGGTCAGCATAATCATAAAACTTTCCTCGAAAATTACATCTGACCGGCTGTACAAAGAGTCGAATAACGACACTCATTTATATGATTTAATACCTGCCAAAAGTTTGGAAAAATCTAAAAAATATATGTTTTTGAAAGAAGTTTCTTATGCTCAACCAAGGCTGCATTTATTTGTTAAAAAATACAGTAAAACAGCAAAAATATACTAAATATTATTATAAATTATAAGAACTGTTTTCCATTTTAATATATTTTAAAGTGTAATTTATTCCTGTGATGCAAAGCTGGATTTCAGCATCATTACTTCATTACATTTTTGTGGAATGTTAATCATTTTTTTTTCTGTGATGAATAGAAAGTTCAATGAACAGCATTTATTTTCACTTATTAAATAGAAATCTTTTGTAACATTATAAATGTCTTAACTGTCAGTTTTGATAAAAGTATATCTCTTTTTTTATCTTACCACAAATGTTTGAATGATATCATTGTTTCCACAAAATTGTTGAGCAGCAAAAACATGGATAATAATGATAATAATAAGAATTCCTTCTTAAACAGCAAATCATAATATTAGAATGATTTCTGAAGGATCGTGTGACACTGAAGACTGGAGTAAAGATCAATTCAGAAAATTCAGCTTTAATCACAGATATAAACTACATTTTTAAATATATTGAAATAGAAAAAAATATTTTAAATTGTAATAATATTTTAGAATATTACTGTTTTACTGCATTTTTTTTGATTAAATAAATGTAGTCTCGTGAGCATAAGAGACATTATGAATTTAAATGTAAAAAATAATAATAATAATAATTCATCCCAGATTTTCAATCTAGTCTTAAATTTTTGACCCTTCTGTATCCGTCTGGACAGATTATCATCCAAATTCCCATGTTTCTTCATATAGCCAGGGTAATGACATCAGATCAAATTCATTATGTACCTGTATTTGATGCATTCCTTACCTAATGACGGCTCATTTGGCTATGAAAGAGAATTAGAAGTAATGCATTGCCAATCACTGACCAGCCACCAAGGTTTCTTTGTGTGCAAGTTTATTTTCCCTCTGTATCTGACTGAGCACTACGCCGGGATTGGTGCTCGGACAGTAAAAGCAAACACCTTTCCCTCAGAGCCGTTCAGTGTAACGCTGCACCTCATGCACATGCGGAGAAGAGTCCAAGAAATGCACAAACCAGGACTCTTTTTCTAGCAACAGTGTACTTTAATGTAACTGATTTGGATCGCTCTTTAATGTATATTATTTTGCCAAAACAATACAATGAGGCTGTAAAACATGAAGCAAATAAAACAACGTGGTTCTGTACAGCAATAGTAGCTCATACACACATTCTAAGTCTGTTAACAAGTGGACATAAAAAAAAATATATATATATATATATATATATATATATATATATATATATATATATATATATATAATACAACACTGCTGACTAATACATGGAGGAGTAGGGAGCTGGTTTTGTTGGAGGATCTTTTTCGTGACTGCCTAGATATTTTCAGGTAAATGCAAAAACAATTTCTGTGTGGTTTGGAAAACAAACGTGTCGTTTATCTGAGCCTATGCACCGAATGAAATGTCCAGAAAGGCAAGCAAAGCGAGTAAATACATATTCTAGTGTGCGAATACACCATGTCTACACCAGACACGTCAAGCATGACAAATGTTCCAACTCAACTGTCGACACTTTCTATATTCCAGTGACTTAATTATGCTGGGTTTTGTAACTTGCAAATATCATACACGTGAATTGATTGCTCTGAATTGAATTCATTATGTATTTAAATATCTTCCTTATACATCAAAGTCATTTTGTGATGTCTATGGCCTACTTATTCAAACCATCTAACCAAATGTGCACATTTGTTTCAATGCTAAATTGTGTCTCGTTCATGAAACATGACAAATTAACTCCGTAAACTGTACATTCATTCTTATGTAAACTGAGTAAGAGTGGACTTAATTCTGCGCGACTTTCAGGCCAACTGTATGTAAAAGTATGTTGGTATTTTAAAACAAGCCATGCAAAGTGGATTTTAAGACAGCTTGTATTTTGACTGAAGTGTAGCCTGGGGCTTCCAGTGTAAACACGGTGTTGCTGTTATAATTGAAGCAGTCATTTTTATCTGACGTTTTGCTATTTTTTCAGCTCCTGATTGTTAAGTGCTTTGCATTCTTTTGGAGTAGTTTTTTTTAAGGCTAAGCAGAAGGGAATCATGGCAACCAAACACAGTTGAATATACGTCATATAGCGCGTGCATCGAGTCAAAACAGACTGCCATGCCAAAAACAATAAGCCGCCGTCCGCATACCACCAGACAGTGCTCAGTTCTCAAACATATAAACGTGAAATAAAATCTTTGGCAAAAATGAAGTATGTACATACAAAAAAAAAAACCCCAATAATTGTTTTGAAGACATGGGACAGTTATCAGGGAGGCGTGGGTCGAACATCCTGCTTAAACTAAAAAGTCAATGGGTATTTTCAACTCAAATCACAGTTAAAACACTGCAGTATTACTTTTAATCTAAATTTAGCAAGGATTCAGAACTGGTGTGTGTAAATCGAAGGAAATTGTAGAGGATGCATAGATGGAGATATGGCTGGCAATACCTGACAGCGCCTCACGATGGCAGTATGAAACAAAATACTGAAATCTGCGAGCAACTAAACAAGTGGGTTTCGCCAAGGGCTGAATACTGGGTGGGAAAGGACGCCAAAATAATAATATTAATAATAATAATAATAATACAAAAATAAAGACACTTCCTTACTTTTCTTTACACAAAGCCTCTTGCAATAAACACTTCAGCCAACTCACTTTATCTGAAGGAACTTTAGGATGTAATCCTTATATATGCAAAAGCAACAGTGAGTTCTACTTTGAAGCCTTTGTCCATCTAAAGCTAACGAAAAAATGATGTGAGAAAATATCCAATAATGACAAGCTTTCCAAATACATACACTTTACACCATATATAATAGAATGCTCCTCAAAACCTCATGATTTTGAAATATTAGCCAAAATAAAGAGTATTTCTTTTGAAGGCTAATCTTTATGTAGACTATACAATATATCTATGGGTAAATGGGTTAACATAACGCAAAAAAAAAAAAAGAAAAAAAAAAAAAAAAGAATTATCATACAATAAATATTCAGTAAAATCACTTTTTGAAGTATTTTATATATATACTTAGCTTACTTTGGGGTAGAATGATAGTGTGAGTGTGTTTTAAGCGAGGCATAGAGATACAGTGACAGATTCACACCTTACTGCCAGATACACAATAATACACACTCAGACCTGAAGAGAAGAGAGCTCAGCAAGTGAAGACCAGGAACTAAATGGTGACGCTGGACACATGATTCGTCTAATATGTTGCTTCACTCAGCTCAGTTTACAGCTGTCTACTTGGAAAGTGCAACAGAATGGCACTTGAAGTCAGACGTCCATCTATTCCTGTGATTTCAGAGATATTTCTCCAAGCGGAAGAAGGTGAATGCAAAATTTGGAATCATATGAGTCCACAAATTGTCATCTCACATTAATCTCACATTGTTCGTGAGCCTGGTTTCTCCCAAGGGGTTTTTTCCCTGCCTTTATCGCCTTTGGCTTGCTCAGTTGGGGCTTAAAAGACAATTAATATATACAGTAACAATTATATATTTGACTGCACTGACTCCAGGGAACCAGAGAAGAACAACTTGATCTGCATTGAGCTGGATTGTCTTCTGTACAGCTGCCTTTGAATTCACTTTACAACAGACATTGTTATTGAACTGAATTGAATAAACATTACACTGAATTGCACTGAATTGTTTCTGTAAAACTGCTTTACAGCTGAACTCTGTTAGTTTCCTGTTTATTACCGTGAAGCTTCTTTGAAACTATCTGTATTGTATAAAGCACTATATAAATAAATGTGACTTGACGGTGTGCATGACGTCATGCCAACATGGCGGCACTGAAATAGATGTGCACAGACAATGATAGACATTCACTTTTAAGCAAATAAAAATGTTTTTTCGACAACTATACATGCAAAACATAAGCAACTATGCACAGAGAATGCAATTTGGGTGCTATACTTTTTGTTCGCAGTCAAACACCTGCAAAATTGAGTTTCAGGCAAAAGAAAAATTCACTAGAAATCTCTCGTATCCGACTTCAATAATGAACCTGGAAATCTGACATCAGGTGCCACTGTATTGCACTCTTTCGAGTAGAGAAACATCAGTTAGCTGCTGGATATCTCTGGACCAGAGGTGAACGAAGACGCTGAATTACTGAATCAACGACTCCAGCATCACACGTTCTCTCAGAGGAGCATCTTTGAGGGTGAAGATGTGTCACCCGTCCTCACTTTTAGCTTCTCCTTGGTCTGTTATATGAGGGACCTTCAAAATCCCCACAAGGTTTTGAGTTTATCCAGAGTGGACTGGAAATTGTCCAAATTTAGTTGGCATATGAAGTGGTCTTGCACTTGTAGCGTGAACAACAGGAGCCGCTTTGAGAAGGAAAAGAGATCATATGTACAGTTTCGACGAAGCAGCTGTGGTTTACCAAGATATACAAGAACGCTTGAATAATGATTGGTTTGTCCTGACTGCTCTCTTATCTTTGGTACATCAGCCCCAGATTTCAGCCTCCTCATCAACCTTTTTTTTTTTTACTTTTTCTTGTCCTTTTTTTTCCTAAAAAACAAGCAACAAAATCACTGAGATCATTTCCACGTCCCCTGCGAGTGAGATGAAGATCACCTCCTCTCTGTCCTTCACTCCTCTACGCCCACAGTGCACTTCCTCTGTCCCTCTTCCTCACTACCATCCGAATAACCCTTCCTCACACATTCACAACCACACGTTCACACAGCCTCTCACCCAAACATACAGAACGAAAAACAGAAACGTAAAAAAAAAACAAATCAAACAGAGCAGAATGGAAGTCCTCCAGAAAGCAGCGCTGTGTGACGAGTTCACCGCTTCTGAGAGTTGATCATCACTTTAGAGACGAAGTTGACGATGGCTGTGGCCGGCTGATCGGGATCCATCTCAGCGAACAGGTGACTGACGTTGTCTGTTGTGCTCCCTTGCTTTCTGGCCACAAAGCCAAAGAACCTGTGAAGAAAGAAAGAAAAAAACTCTTAATATGCAGTATTTGAGTGAATCTAAAAAGAACATTTCCAGGTCACTATCCTATGGAAGCTTGTTTCCGCCACAGAATAAAACATAAAAAAGGTAATTGTGAGTTTTTATCTCACCAATCTGACTTTTGTTTCGCAATTGCGTGTTATAAAGTCATACTTGCGAGATATAAAAAAGTCAGTCATTTTTTCCTTCAGAATTGGACTTTATAACTCGCAATTGCAAGTTTATATCTCGCAATTCCGAGGAAAAAAGTCTGAATTGTTGGAATAAAACCATTTAGAAGATAATTGTTTATCTAAGGCGGAAACAAGCTTCCATACTATCCTACCCAAAATGAATAGAATTCGAAAACGATTAGGCTATGAATCTAAATCTGAACAGATTTTTGTGATAAATCACACCTAAAATGAAAACATAAATTAATGATTTAAATATATTTCATATAATATATTAGACATATATAATCATAAATATATTAACACACTGAATCCCTGAATTAATGTAGAATTCAAGGAAGCATATTTATAATAATATTAGTAAATTACATATTTTTTTAACTTGAGATGTACAGATTATTCTGATTTTGGAGAGCGGAATCTGAATTAATTGCATACATTTTTACGTTTTACGTGCTAAACAGTCCACATTAATTCCAGAAATGATAATTATATAATATATATAATTTCTGGAATTAATGCTCCTTTTGTGGTGGTATTATATTCAGGCTTATCTTCTCATCTCCTGAACCGCAACAGTGGAATGATGTTCGCCGTGATCATGTGCGTTCATCCTCAGTCCAGTCCAATGATCTATTCTTCCTCTCTAACATATCTGCTACTGCATCAACAGCACAGCCCTTCCAGAACAATCTCTTTCAAACTCTGCCCAGATCGAGCCGTGAGGGCTGTCACATGCCTCATTGCTCTGGGAGCATAAGTGTTGTGAGATCTGCTCAGGTTGTGTGTGAGAGGATCATATTATACCTTTTTTTCCCCCTGAGGATCACTTATATCACTTATAATAGTTATATATAATAGTCACTTATAAAAGTTTTTCGAACGAAAAATCCTGTATGTTCTGTGCCCTCAGAGGGTAATTCTCGACACACATGTGTGAGGGTTAGCAGGCTAGCATCGGGTTGTGTTAGCAGCACAATCCCGCTCATTCATCATGACACCCCTGAGCATAAGCATTTTATCCCATGATGCACCAGGGAGGGGGAGCAGCGCTTGAGACTGAAGCATATCTAAAGTGCTTTCAGATAACAACGTCTGCTAAGCTGCAAAAGATCAAGTTCTTTGTTATCAAAAGCTGGTACTTACTTTGCAGTGCCACCCTCAGGTTTGCTCCACCTGGAATGACATTGAAACAGATTATTGATGTTTAGCTTTGGGATTTGACAACTGAAGCATTAGCTAAATAACAGTAACACATTTTATTTATAGAGCATTTCTGATATTCTCAAAGATGCTTTACAAGAGATAAAAACGATAAAATTAATCACACATTAAAAGCTATTTATTTTGAGTTTTGAGTAACAATTTGAAAATAGACAAATCAATAA
Organism: Tiaroga cobitis; assembly: GCA_030578255.1. Lineage (NCBI taxonomy): Eukaryota > Metazoa > Chordata > Actinopteri > Cypriniformes > Leuciscidae > Tiaroga > Tiaroga cobitis. The sequence goes on from CM060599.1 coordinate 48,528,843, forward strand.
TAATTCCAAAAACTAGATTTAGTAATTTCCTGAAGAACATGTGACTGGTAGGAGCTCATGCTGCTATGTACAATTAATACATTGTATATATATACATCTGTATACATTGTATAGTTTTGTAAAGTTTTTCACAAAAATCTCTGCTCTATTCTTTCCCCTACTATATGATTTTATGTGTATTAATAAATTTTTGTTGAAAAATGTAACTACATCACATTAATTTAATATGCATGTGATGCATAAAGAACCTTGAGTCTGAACACTTAGGGCTTAAGGTTAAATTAGCTTTAGAAAAATCCTCAATTGTAATAATGAGCAACAAAAGAAATACTGCAAAAGCACCACTAATAAAGCTAATACACTTACACATAGTTCTGATCCTGTCAGATCCACAGATCAATGTATAAATGCTGTGAGATTGACTTTTGTGTCTAAAGTAATGCTAATGTTTCAGGGCTTTCTTACTTCCTCTCCTGTGGATCAATGTCGCAGAACGTGACCGTGCTGATGGGATAATGGCGTCTGAAGAAGAGCCTGTGGAAGAAAGCACAGGAATATGCTTTTAAAACATGTGCACATGTAGCTTTTGAAAGAAAGAAAGAAAGAAAGAAAGAAAGAAAGAGGGAAAGAAAGAAAGAAAGAATTGAATGAAGGAAGGAAGGAAGGAAGGAAGGAAGGAAGGAAGGAAGGAAGGAAGGAAAGGAAAGGAAGAAAGAAAGGAAGAAATAACTCACGGAAGAACGAAAGAACAAACAATAGAAAGAAAGAATGAATGAATGAATGAATGAAAGAAGGAAGGAAGGAAGGAAGGAAGGAAGGAAGGAAGGAAGGAAGGAAGGAAGGAAGGAAGGAAGGAAGGAAGGAAGGAAGGAAGGAAGGAAGGAAGGAAGGAAGGAAGGGAGGAAGGAAGGAAAAGAAGGAAGGAAAGGAAAGGAAAGGAAGAAAGAAAGAAAGAAAGAAAGGAAGGAAGGAAGGAGGGAAGGAGGGAAAGAAAGAAAGAAAGAAAGAAAGAAAGAAAGAAAGAAAGAAAGAAAGAAAGAAAGAAAGAAAGAAAAGTACGAATGAACGAAAGAACAAACAAAAGAAAGGACGAACGAACAAATGAAAGAAAGAAAGAACGTACAAATGGAAGAAAGTACAAAAGAAAGAGCAAACAAAAAGAAAGAAAGAAAAAAGAACCAACGAAAGAACAAACAAACGAAAAAATGAACGAACAAACAAATGAACGAACAAGCAAAAGAAAGAAAGACAGAACGAAAGAACAAAAGAACGAATGAACGAAAGAAAGAACGAATGAACGAAAGAAAAAAGAAAGAAAGAAAGAAGGCAGGAAGGAAAGAAAGAAAGAGAGAAAGAAGGAAGGAAGGAAGGAAGGAGGGAAAGGAAGGAATGAATGAAGGAAAGAAAGAAAGAAAGAAAGAAAGAAAGAAAGAAAGAAAGAAAGAAAGAAAGAAAGAAGGAAGGAAGTAAGGAAGGAAAGGAAGGACGGACGGAAGGAAGGAAGTAAGGAAGGACGGAAGGAAGGAAGAAAGGATGGAAGGAAGGAAGGAAGGAAGGAAGAAAGGATGGAAGGAAGGAAGGGAGGAAGGAAGGAAGGACGGAAGGAAGGAAGGAAGGAAGGAAGGAAGGAAGGAAGGAAGGAAGGAAGGAAGGAAGGAAGGAAGGAAGAAAGGAAGAAAGGAAGGAAGGAAGGAAGTGTTCCCTCACTTTCTGTGGTTGTCAGTGAGCGTGATGCCCTGCGCAGACACTTTGAAGTGAACGATGGCTGAGGAGATCGCACTGGTTGTCAGGGTTTCTGAGATGGCTTTAGAGATGGCCTGAGGTCCAGTCAGAGACTCCATATCCACTGAGTTTATGTACAGGACATTACATGCTGGGAAAGAGGGAAACATGCACTGATTAATAGCCATGTGGCATCCGCAAACTATTCAATTACAAGCAAGATGCACCTTTAAATAAACTCCAACTCTTCACACATACTGTGATCTTATCAAACATACACACATATCATTAGTACATTCTGCATTTGCATAATCCAGTGGTTCTCAAATTGTGGTTAGTGGGTATTATTTATATATTATTACAGTATTTAATAATATTTAGAATGATCCTTTATTTAATGGTTTCCAATTTATTTAACATTGTAGTAATTGTATGTGCTTTTACCATTTTTATTAGTTTTTTTTTTTTCTTAATGTAATTTCTATATTTTTATTTCAGTTTTAGTTTTAGCACTTAAACGTTTTAGGGCCCTATCATACACCTGGTGCAATGCAGCGCCAGGCGCGACGCAAGTGTTTTTTGCTAGTTTCAGCCTGACGCAGTTATCATTTTCACGTCCTGCGCCACGTTGTTTAAATAGCAAATGCATTTGTTGCGCCCATGGGCGTGCTGATCTGAGAACGCGGTGTGTTCAGGAGCATTGTTGGCGCGTTGCTATTTTGAGGCAACTGAAATAGACAATAGCCATTGACAAACTGAAACCTGGTCTAAAGTCAATGGCGCAGTATTTCTTTTGTTACTTAAAGAGAGCGTTAATAATATGCGCCTACAGGCGGGTGCAGAACGCGCGTACACTTTGTCCCATAGATGGTCAGCTTGCGCGCTTTAACTTTGCGCACAAGGATGCAGATGATGGTTTGTATACCAGTTTATCTTTATTGAAATAACTTGATCCACATTGGAATAGAATTATGTACTTAACCAAAATATTGCAACAACTTATTAGCATTCATGATTGATTGGCGTATGATTGGGCCTTGTCTTAAAGGCGGAGCTGAAAAGACACTGAGAACCACTGGCATCATCTATGAGTAGATCCATGCATAGTAATCTAACATCAGTCATGAAAAACATGCCATATCCAATCAGAAAGGTGCTCTTGAAATCGAGGCCTTGACAAACAGCAGCAGCCAAGCCGTTTTTAGCAGACAGGTAAAGGTGCTTCTGGAGGTCTGAACCATCATCACATGCACAGACAGTAAAAGAGGAGTGCGGCTCTCTCTAGACACGGCAGTCAAAGTCAGGTTAAACACAACAACACAGATAAATCAATGAATTAAACACGCAGAGCATCACTGGGTTTACCATGGGAGTCAGATGAACTCTTCTGCCCTAAATCATTTCCACAGGAGTGACACCAGGGTGGAGAAGAACATGGCAGTTGATATCAGATAATAAACGAGTAAAAATGCTTAGACTAATAGAATAAAATGAATGTATCAAGAGAGCATTAATAAAGAGCTAAGATGGATCAAAATTGTAAATAGATTCAAATCTAGCAATAAATGATCATTTTCGAAGGCTAAACACACAATTGTAACTTATTTAGGGGATTTTCCTGAATGAAGTTGTGCGAAACACAATGAACATTAATGCATTCAATTCTGTTTTTGAACAAATGTTCCAGATTCAGTGCATCGCTTTCATTGACATTACAGATTATATATTCTGGTAACACTTCATTTTACAGTGTCCTTGTTACAGTGCATGTACTTACAATAGTAATAACAGTAAATTATGCATCCTTACATGCAATTAACCCTCAACCAAACCCTAATCCTATAGTAAGTACATGTTGTTAATAAATATTACTCAGAACTTAATTAAATAATTACACTCTAACAATGATAGCTTAAAATAAAGAGTAGCGTAACCTATATTACCTCGATAAATAATATATAGTTTCTCGCTGCAGTTGAAGCAAGACAATATAAACTTTTTCTTTTTTTTTTTACAAATTAGCTCACATTCTCTAGGTTTCCATTTATGTATAATTCATGCAAATTCAATGTATTGTATCTATCAGTATTATAGACATTAGCTCTATCACTAGCATTTAAGGCATAATGTTAATTACCCCAAAATTGGACTAATCGGTCAGTTTGATTTTTTTCCCTGAAATATTGTTGTTACTTGCAATGGAAGATTCCAACATCCCTGTATTGTTTTAAAAGCAGAAATGTGTAGCTTGTATATTTCACTTAAAAAACCTGTTTATTATTCAAGCTTTTCTACATGGTCAAGCTTCTGGTTTTGGGTTACAGAACCTGAATCTGGAACATTGCAGTTTTGAGCATCCAAATGGTATAATCAATCTTTTGGAGTGATCTCGGAGTATACATTTATTTGTAATTTGAACTGTTGGAAATGAAGCGTAAAAGTGGACTTCAAAGATTTCTTATCCTGTTGCGCCCTCTACAGGCCATGATCAACGACTAGTCGGCATTAAGCTTAAAGCATCATGGATGGCATTACTAGAGCATACTAGTCTGTGCAACCCCTATTACACATTGATGTAAATATCCTCACCTGCACCCTGTTTGAGCATCTCTGTCGCCGGGTTAGTAGGTGTTGCTATCTCAGGTGATTCCTCCAGAGGATCTATAAAAATGACAGCAGGTCAGAGTTTAGACTGTGCATATTCTGTCAGGTCGAGTGCTACGATCCATCATTCTGTTGCGGGAATCCTCGCTAGGCTAGGAATCAAAGCGCCTGGCAAACATGCGCTCAGTCTGTTTGAACATGTCTGAGGCTTCATGCCCCCTGACACCTGGATGGCATATAGCAGTTGGCTGACGACGCCACAGTGCAAAACTCAGAAAACACTCACGATTATTCACCCTGGGCAAACAGGACACACATCATCATGACAGAGGGCGCAGCTAAGTGAGGTCATGATGAGTGGGAATGTACAGTACATGTACACAAACTCATACAGTGGGCTCCAAAAGTCTGAGACTACTAGTGAAAATAGTACTTTTTGCTTTAATGACAGCGGCGCTCAAACAGACATGTTTGAACAAAGGAGTGCAGACGCTTCAGGCTCTTATATTTATGCAAATTGTGCGATATTACATTAAAATGCTGGAGAAAAACACCAAGATGCACATTCAAAAATCTGAAATATGCATATAAACCGTATTCGCTCCCATGAGAAGTATGCACATTATAAAAACAAATTTACCAAATCCATTTTACAGACGTGCATGTCAAAAAAATAATGTGACTTTAGGTGCGTTCACGTCATGTTGTAATTACCGTATTAACGAGATTTCAACTTGTAAAAAGCGTTCATGTCCTCTTAGAGCTCGTAAGTACAGCTTGTAAAAAGCTCTATAACAAATGATTCATTTAGGCATTGATAGTGCTCCCATAAAACAATTCCCAGTCCGAGGACGTGCTCCGAATAGAACGTCACGTGTCAGATATATACAAAAAGCATCAGCAGCTTGCGCAGTGGGGGAAAAAAAACTTGATTTTGATTTTTGATTTTCCTAGAAGAGATATGAATGGAATGGAAATGCTGCTTTATTTGCAGATTTGGTCTATATTCTTAATTGTTCTCAATTAAATTTGAAACTTGCATCAAAACATAGCTAATGTCACAAATTTGATTAGAGACCTAGAAATAAAATGAAATAAAATAATAATAATAAATGATTGACATGTTATATTGTTTTCCATTTTTTTGTTCAAAATCCTAAAATTTATTTCACATTTAAATAGGGATGCACCAAAAATGACAATTCTGGGCTGAAACCAAAAATTCTGGATGCACTCCGAACCCGAAACCGAAACCGAAAATGCTTTTTAGAAATAATTTATTTCTTATTTTAAATAAGCTTTTTTTGTATAATTGCATTGATATTAGACCTTTTAATGAAATTCAATGATTGTAAAGATACCGAGTTTAAAAAATACAAGCATATACAATCACAAAAATAGTTTTGAACACTAAAATTGAACAGAAAATACATTAATATTAAAAATAAAATATATTATTATTTATTCAGTTCTATGTAACAAAATCAGATTTAACAGATAGATTTTTTTACATTTAGAGTGAAAGCTGAGCGCTGAACACTAAGGCGCGTGGCGGGGTGGCGTATATTTTCGGCTCATATTTTCGCCTGTTTTTCTCTTTCGGCCAAAAACCGAAAATGCCATTTTCGGCGGATACATTTCGGCAGCTAAAATTTCGGTGCATCCCTACATTTAAAGAAAAAAAACAAATGCCATGTTATCAGAGTGGTCTTAAAACTTTTGGACCCCACTGTGTGTGTAGAGAAACAGATATGATTTCTCACCTCTGGTTGGTATGACTAGTTTGCAGGGTAGAGCCAGTGGAGTGATGGAGTGCTGGTAGACCAGTGCAGACAGGCAGCCTGGACACAGAAGATGAAAACAAAATTGGGGTCAGATTTACGAGCTGAAATCAGAGGAGGGCATACTTTACATTACAACTGTCCTGAAAAGGTCAAACTTTGATGCCAGGACTGGCAAACTGTAAATCCATGTTGCTGAAGAGTTGTGGCAGTGAAAGTAATAGTGAAAGGATAGGAAGGACGGGAATACTAGCATGTGGCATGTAGTCTTTCTTTATTAAACCCCTGCTTCAAATATTTGACTATATTAGGAAAAACTAACTCTGGATAGGCTTTATTTGGGCAAAATGTTTCCTCCTGCGCATGAGAAATTACTACGAAGCTGTTGCAACTGCGGAAGCAAAAACGTCCAGGTTGATGGTGGAAAGGAGTCATTGTTGCCTATTTTAAATGTTGTTATCAGCTTTTAAACTCTCCTCCTTCAGCAATCAGATTGTATCAACACTAACAGGAAATGAAGATTGTTTACTCATTTCACTTTAAGGCCCCTTACAAGAATGTGTTCACTCTTAAACAGCTATCGCCTTACATTTTCTCCAAACCCGACTTTCTTCTTTCCAGGGAGTGAATGAGGACAGATACTGTCAAGCTCAAAAAAAGACTAAAAGCACCATAAAAGTACTACAAAATTAGCCTATATGACTTGTGAACAATAATTCAAGTCTTCTGAAGCCATTTGTGAAAAAAAAAAAAAAAAAAAAAAAGACCTAAATGTTATTTACTGAAAATCAAATATGGCTCTGTAAAAGCATTGTGTCATGTTTGACATCAATGATGTTCAGTCACAAAATCTTTTTGTCAAAAGCTATCATATGACTTCAGAAGACTTTGAATACAGTGCTAAAGATGCTTGGACTGCTTGTATGATATGTTGATGGTGCTCTTTGTCCTTTTATGAGAAAAGAATGAAAGATTCTACTGAAATTCACTTTCTGTATCTACTAGGGGTGTAACGGTTCAAATTACTCACGATTAGGTTTTTACCACGGTTTTGGTTCGGTATTTGTTATGTTCAGGGGGGTAAAAAAATGAAGTAAATAAGAAAACATTATCAAACTACAAGCAACAGCACAAATAAATACAATAGAGTGAAGATAAAAATAAAATAATCAGTGCTTATCAGGTTATTTAGGTACAGTATCTTTCAGGTATATACATTGAATAAAGTAATCAAATGTGAAACAACATTGCATATAATCTTCACTGAGTCTGTATACATTAAATAAAGATGAATCATTATTAAAGTTACAAAAGCTATTCAGTCAAGATGATTGACTGATTCCCTTGTCTTTTGCTGCTTGATTAACATTAAAAAACACATACAACAGGAATATTAGGCTGCTGTCACTTTAAGACTAATGGACGAATCCAGTAAACTGATACTGAAACACAAAAGTTGTCTTTCTCAACTGTTTATGTTCATTTAAGACATAACAGACTACGTTTGCTAGGGATACTTGCAAAGATGGGCATGTTGACAACTTTTGTGTGATTTTGTGCGTTTAAGCGCAAGACTTGAAAAGAGAAATCAATACTTGCGTGCTGTCTGAGAGGTGGCTTTCTGTGTGCATGCTTAAATTAGTTTATTTTAAACACAGATAGCATCGTGTGATGTTCAGGTCTCTCCTGTACTCGTGCGCTATCAACACCCGGGTGATGACGGCGTAAATGACTGCTCATATTAAGATGATTTAAGATGAACAGCGATGCAAGTGCGTGCCGAACCATGGGCGGAGAACGGTATGGTTCGATTTTTTACCGAGAACCGTTACACCCCTAGTATCCACAGGAACAAATAAAAGCATACAAATTTAAAATTACACGAGGATGAACAAATGATGACGACATTTTTGGGGTGCACAGTTCCTGTGAGCAGTGGGCGTCCTGGCAGACTTCCAGCGTCTGGAGGAGTGGAGCTTAGATACTATTGTACATTTATTAACATGAGCGTTATTCCCGAAAACACAGAAATCCTGCCAAATTTCACCCACACCTGCTTTCGTTCTCACACAACACAGTTTTCCTTTGTCTGTTCTGCTTTTCATAATAAACACACGCTTACGCAACGGTTACCATAACAGGATGTTTGAGCTCTTATGCAAACGGCCCAGCCCTGATTTTTTATGGCTCCTTATTTGATGTGGAACAGGGTATATTGGAGAAGACAGCCCTGTCCATTGAACAGACTAGGCCTCCGTGTAATGTGGTCAGCAGACAGTAAATTAGAGAGGGGCCGTCTTTGAGATGTACTTAATAATGTCAGCTGCTTCCATGCTGTCGTTTGGACTACATGTGTTCTACAGCTTTCTGGAAGCTACACGGACAGCTTGATTTAAAGGGAAGGATTCACATGTTAACTTGTACTGAAGAGCAAAAACCACACACTGATTTGTTCTACAAGTTTGACAGATTGGGCTTTCACATTAGTGAACATTCAACAAATCATTCTAGTGTCAATGTTCTCAAGCCATGTGGAGCAATGAAGCAACGTAGGCAAAAATCCAGTGAAAAAAAAAAAATATATATATATATTTTGAAGTCAATGGAGGCCTAAACCTATTGGGTTACAAAATAGCTAACACACTTTTAGGTGAACTATCCCTTTAAAATCAGAAATAAAAAAATTACCATTTTATTTGTTTTTAATGTGTTAGCAACATGCTAACACCTGAAACGGCTCAATAGTTTTAGTACAGAGCTTTTGTTCCATCAAAAAATGAAAATAGTTTGATTTACCAAAGTATGGCTCGTTAGGGCAGCCCTTCAGTCTCACGCCCTTCGGACTCGTCTCAATTAGGAAATGCCTCACCAACTCGTTAGTGACGTCTCCGGCTGCAATGATGAAAAACAAGAAATAATATATTTGCAATAGAATAATTTACTAACTGTATGTTTGTCATGATATAAAAAAAAATGTCTTCATGTCCATTTATTTAATATAATAAATAAACATAAACAAATGCATTTATTTATTTATTTTATTTCCTTAATGTAAATTAATAAATAAATGTAGAAATTATATGAGAAGAAAGAGCACGTATAAGAGACATTAAACTAGCACAGCAATTCAATCAGTTTTCTGGTACAGTGGTCAATTATGTACTTTGTCATTATACAAAAATATTTGACCACAGAATGTCACTTCTGTCAGGACCACTATCGTCAACTACGATTGACAATTAGCATACAGTTTGGATTGGCGGTATGGTTCTGTTCTTGTCGAGAACTCCCTGTGCATCCACACAGCCTAGCATGGATAAGAGCAGGGAGAGCAGCCATAACCCCTCTTAGGGTAAACAGAACAGAACCAACATGAATGTATTGCAGATATCATTAATTAATTTTAATGTACAACATGATTCGAGAATTTAGCCTGATTCAGGGGTAATCAGAATGCCATACTGACTGACGAGAGGAGGAGCTGGGGATGGGGGAGGGTAATTCGCTCCTGAGAAACGCAATAGCTGCTGATAATACTGAAGGATTATATATGTATACAGTGATAGGCGTCGTATTCCTATAGGTAGACTTGGATCAGCTGAGAGTCAGCTGCATAGACATAATAAATACATAGACGCCCTATTGGCCGCTTTGGAACGTTGCTGCGATACGTCAACGGGTCCACCATTTTGCGGAGGGCAAGACTGCACTGTTATCTAATGCAAGTAAACGGGTGAGCTGCGTTTTTTCTGGATAAAAACAAAAACTGTTTTGACAATTATCAACCGATTTCAGTGGTTTGTATGTGGTGTACAAAAAGTTCCATCTCTAGTTATTTAAAATCTCGATAGTTAGACTTGTAAAATATTGTTTTTAATAAAGAATGGTCAAAGCTCAGGCTTGTCATGTATCTGGCTTTTTATTCTTGGATAAGAATGGTGAAGACCCCCATACTGAGATATAATTTAAGTTTTCTTATTGTGGAAAAAGCATTTTCTGTGATTGACCAGATTTTAGCAATAACAAAGATAACTGATGGATCCTTTATGATAATACATATGTTATGGTACAACTACAGTGCAGTGCAAATAGTAAATATAACATAAAATGAGAAGTAATAGTAAATAGTTTAGTCAATAAAATAAACAAATAGTATACAGCAAATAAAATAGTAGTGAATAGTATAATTATATAATATCATAAGTACAATAATACAATCATAAAAATATTGATAATAGCATATAGTTTATAAATAATACTATAATAATAGCAATAGAGTAATACATATAAAATACAGAATATACACAATAAAAAATAGGCCTAAGTTAAATAGTGACTTATATTTAATATTGAACTCTTTTTGTTAAATTTCAGTTTTATTGATTCACTTTGCCCTCAGCCAAAACGATTTACCAGGGAACCATTTATAGATTAATGAGACCAAGATCGCTCGTTAGATATACACAAGACGAATTATATCTCACGTTTAACCACTAGACTAGAGACATCCGAGCCAGCGGCAAACGTCAGAAGCACTGGCCGAGGTACGGCTGTTCCAGGCGGGGTGCAAAGCGCTGGGTGTCCGGTGAACGGATCTCACAACACAATTTTTAAATAGGCGCTATCTTTATAAACAAACCACATATTTGAGCTTTTAACAACTACATTGTCGACTGAAAAACTATTAAAACTACATTTCGTGACACAATAACAGTAGTATTTTTAAATTTAACCTCTGAACGTTACTATTACTAATTAAATCATGACCAAATACAAACAAAAACAAACGTTCAGTCTTTCCTGTGAAAGGTAATTCCTCGAAAGCTGTTTTCAATAGTGTGGCGATATGTACAGCCCCAAGCAGCGCACAAAACAGGCATTTTTCTCAATTCCCGGTATGAGAGGTATGGGAAAGTTGCCATCCCCAATATGGCGGCGCCGTTGACGTACGCTCCAGCGGCCAATAGGGCGTCTATGTATTTATTATGTCTATGGTCAGCTGATGCGAGCTTGACTAACGTGACCTGCCAGAACTGACGCTACTCTTCATGACTGACAAATCACAATCAAGTATTTCAGAAAGCTGTATTGAATAATATTGAGTAAAGGAATGAGTAGATGTTTTACAACTAGGTTAACCACTGACTTTTATTGTCCTCGTGAAACTGCATGCGTTTTAGTGTGTGTGTGTGTGTGTCTGCTGAGGACACAACAGGATTATGATCCAGGAGGGGTCAGATCTCCTGTCTGGAATGCATTTGGCAAATTAGTATCTGCATTAGCCATATGCCTGGAGGAGGCACATGAAATACCTTTCTTTGTAGGCTGCGCTGTTGGAGGTGGAGAGGAAACTTTCATGGCCAAGCCGTAGGCCCCTCTGAATGAATGACTGTCCCGAATGACAAAGGCTCCAGGCTCTTGATCCTTCAGCATGTTGATCGCTAATGCAAGGGAGGAGATGGTTAGATCTCCATAGAATATCATAGTACATTTGTAAAAAAAAAAAAAAAAATCCTTGTCAAAAAGCCTATACAAGTGCAGTGTGAAAATCCCAATAATAACCAGAAAATATGAAGATTTTGTCCATAGCACTGGACATGTAACAATAACAAATCGTTATTGTTCAGATACTAGAAACTTTATATGAATCTCTCTTTAAAAAAAAAAAATCCTGTATTAATAATAACAGCAACATTAATACTACAATATAATAATACAGTATTGATCAAATCAGTCCATAAACAGTGATATAGGCTTTGTTAAAATGCCCTACATGCAAGCATGAGTTGATGTACTATTGATTTATGACATGATTGATTTTTAAATATGCATTCACCAGAAGTCCCCCCCCCCCCTCATAATTCACAAGTTGGAGAAGTGAAGGTGAAGGCTATAAAATGTTAACAAATTGCTGCAATGTCCCCCGCAGTTTAACACACAGAGATAGGGAGTGAAGGAAAAAACCTTGCTAATGAGGTTTATTTGTTATCATTAAGACAAGTTAATGAAGCAACAGATGCAGATGTCCGGCGCTGGATTTAACTAAGCACATATGTCCAATGCCGTGTGATGTCACTGCATGTGCTTGCGTTTAGAGAGGTCTCCAACGCAGATGATCTAATCCAATAAGAGGACGGAGGAGAACCAGATGTGGAGACCAACAGCGATTGACCTCATATAGGGTGGCGTGAGGCATATTTGACTGTTTATGGGAGTTATGAGCCTCCATTTTGGGGTCTAAATATAGATACATTAACCCTGGAACATACATATCCTGAGTCCTTACCTTGGTCTCTGGAGATATCTGCTTTATACCAGAATTTGGACGTGTCCTGGACAAACTTCACGTTCAGCCTAGTCTCTGGACTTCCATCTGGAGAATGAAATATGCACTTTATTTAGCAGTCCATCAGCTGTAAATATATATTAGTTTAGTATGCCTAAGCATATGAATGCACTACTCTTTCAAAACTACACTAATACACACAGCTTTAAAATTACTCTCAGGATCATCAGTGTCTTATTAAATTATCGAGAGCAACACCTGTAATAAGCACAAGTTTCTTACAGCTCATAACACCATGTATTATTACAATAAAGTACAGGAGGCTGAATGTATATGTTGTGAATACAGTCACAGCTAAAAGGTGTTGTTAGAGATGCAGCATTGCATATCTGTAATACAGCACAGCTTCAAGTCCCTTCTCTGAGAAAATGGTTGGTACATAATACAAATATTAAGGACAGAATGATATTTTGTACTATACTAGAAGACATGCAAGAAGAAATAGTCCATGGCATGCAAACAATTACATAGTGTTATTTTATGGGCACTTATCTGTAGTATTTATGAGCACAGATTTTCAGGAATATTCATTGTTGTCTAATTAATTCTTTCCCTGCCATTGACGGAACTTTTCGTAATTTATGACACAACGCTTCACAGCCATTGATGGAATTTTCATGTTTTTCAATGTTATAGAGTAGGGGGCGCTATTACACATCTTCTGAAATATTGAGAAATGCTCTAACGCAGTGGTTCCCAACCTTTTTTTGTCTGAGACCCCCTTTTCCCCAAGAAAATATTTTAGGGCCCCCCTTCACATTTAATGATATTATCGCTCTTGTAAGCTTGCAGCAAGGATGACAAAATATGTTGTTTTCAAACAAACGGTATGTTTACTATAACCAGATATGTTTATGCACAAATAATAGCCTATAATATTGAAAATACAATAACAATAACATCAGTAGGCCCTTTGTAATTTAAAAAACGTAAGCCTAGGAGAAGCCTATATATTGGCCCTATTTGAAATGCAAAAACAAAAATATTCACAGTGGTGTGTAGGTAAAAAAAAGAAAATATAGGCTATTACTAAATGACTGCTGTCTGGGGCTTCAATACCTGCAAGTTATTTGTGAGGCTTTATCAATGTGAGGCTTTTTTTACGCTTTTGGCGCATAACGAGCGATAATAAACGTGCATTTATTAACAGAATAATGCGTCTTTCGGAAGAACATTGTAGCCGGAACTACTTCTCTCTGTGTACGTCTATGGCGAGTCACGCAGGCACTGGGCTACTCCGCAGCGGCAGCGATCTGAACCAGTGTAAAATAGTCCCAATGTAAACACTTATTATAGGTGTACCATAGTGGTTCAGGATAAGACAAAAACACGGATTGAAAAATGGATTCATGATGAACTCGCTCATTATATAAATTTTTAACAGAAAAAGTTAAGGACTTTTATTTAATGCTCATTGCTCAAAGCATTTCAAAATATGCCGCGACCCCCCACAGAGCTCGCTGAGGCCCCCTTGTGGGCCGCGACCCCCCTGTTGGGAACCGATGCTTTAACGTCTGAATATGTTGAGTCCGCTTTTCATATCTCCATTATGGTTCATAAAGTTTATTTATTACAATATACAACACATTTAATAATTTGGGGTAATACTGTATATTTCTGTGATCAAAGCAGAATTTTCAGCATCATTACTCCAGTCTTCAGTGTCACATGATCCTTCAGAAAAATGCTGATTTGCTGCTCAAGAAACATTTATGATTATCATCAAATTTGAAAAAAGTTGTGATGCTTTTTTTGTTGTTTTTTTTCGTGGAATCTGTGATGCTTTTTTTTAGGGTTCTTTGATGAATATAATGTTCAAGAGAACAGCATTTATTTGAAATCTTTTGTTACATTATAAATGTCTTTACTGACACTTTTGATCAATTTAACACATCCTTGCTAAATAAAAGTATTCCTTTCCTTCAAGAAAAATATTCTGCTTCCCCCAAACTTTTCATCGGTATTGTATATTTATCATAAATAATATCCAAAATTCAATGTAATACAATACAAAATTATATAGATGGCTTTAATGTTTATGATTAATAATATTTCAAAAATTTAAAATAATTTTTAATATTACTTTTTAATATAATAGTTTTATATTATCGTATTTACATTCAAATGGCAATGCAACCTGCTTGCATTGTTAACTGAAATGGAATTTAAAGGCATTCCATGTCCACTGATACCAAGTGGAATTTGTCTTCATAAAGTCTTACCGCACATGTTAAGTTTGGAGAAATCAGGGAGCGTGTTGAAGAAATGAACGCTTGGAGTGCTGCCGCCACTGGACACCGGCGAGGACATCTTCCCGTTGAGCGTTCCGTAGGACAGTCCGCCATTGGAGCGATCGCTGCTGGACATGCGTCTCTTCTCGGGGAGCTGAGGCTGGAGGGCAGGGCTGCCCTGTCTGAATCCCACTCCCTCTGTGTATCCGGCCGGAGAGACTGGGAAAGAAGGTGTGGATGGAGGCTGGTATCCAGAGGAGCTGCTCTGGCGGGACAGGGCTCCGTGACGCTCGTCCGGGGTGGTGTAGCCGCTGTACATCGGGTGCCTGTCCAGACTGGGGCTACCCTGCGTTATGGACGTGTGGTGTCCCAGAATGGGACTGCCCTGACTGGGATGTGTGAGTGAGGATTGCCTGCTCAGGACGGGGCTTCCCTGGTTGGGCTGGGTAACGGACGGCTGTCTACTCAACACCGGGCTGCTTTGGTTAGGCAGAATGATCGATTGGTTGAGGGATGCCTGTCGGTTGAGGACCGGGCTGCTCTGGACAGCTTGTCCCATAGGCTGCCTGTTGAGAATCGGACTACTCTGAGTCCCGTGGGGGACGGGATACTGTCTGGACAGCATCGGGCTGCTCTGCGTTCCCTGGGTCACCATGGTGTGTCTTCCTTGCACGGGACTAACAGACATTCCAGGCAAATGCCCGTTGGCCGGGGCCGGCTGTTGGCCCAGAGCGGGGCCGTCCTGATTGGCTAGTCTGTGCTGAAGGTTGTAAGCGGACGTTATGTCGGGCAGGACAGTCTGGTGTCTTGTGCCAGGGCTACCGGTGAGTGGCTGGATGGTTGTGATGTTGTTTTGCACGGACCCTGGCAGAGACGGGCTGATATCGGGGGTGATGAAGCTACCCAACATGCTGCTGGAGGAGGGATATGAGGGTGTGGGGGTTTGGTATGTTCTGTCGGAAGGCTGGGAGTGAAGGACGGATTCGACAGCAGCCTGGGACAGAGAATTCATTCCCACCCCGCTATCGGCCAATGTGCTTTCACTGAAAGACCACAAAATAAGAGAACTAGAATTATTATAAAATATGCACTAGTATGGCCCTTTACACCTGAAATTAACCCTGTAAAGCATAAACATATGATATAGAAGTCTATTTTTTTTTAAATGGAAGTTTATTCAATCGTTCGACAAAAATAAAAACACTTATTGAGTATCATGTTTGACACTTAAGGCGTTCATGCCTCATATGATATATTGAGTATATGGAGTATACACTCGAGAAGGGAAACACAACACCTTAATTTTGTTGAGAGGCCAAAACGGAGCAAAAATATGCAATTTGGTGGTGTTGCTGATTTTTATATGGTCAATAGTAAGATGCAATTCTGATAGCTTATAAATGAATGAGATTTTTTATAACAGTATAACAGGCTACTTATATCAAATGCGTAAACATATCAAAAACATCTCCTAATGATATGTGAGTCCGATGAAAATTATAAAATTTCGGCAGTATCTGGATACCAAAATAAGCTGCAGAGTGGACCAAATGTACACCACTAGTCAAAAATCTGTATCTATAGTGTGAAACCAGTCTTGTTATTAACTAAAACTAAAACAATTGAAATTATTATTTATTTTTTTGTCATTGAAATAAAATAAAATATTAATATTTAAAATTAAAACTTTAATAACTTTAGCTGAAATCAGTTTAAGTTCTAATTACTCAAACTGAAAATGAGAAAAAAATTCAAGCTAAATAGAAATATATATTTTTTTTAAATTACAAAAAATTACTAAAATTAAAATGAAAAATGAAAATATAAAAAAAACCCGGCTAATTCAAAATATCAATACATGTTATAAAAGTATATAAATAATACTAGTACTGTATGAAACACTCGGGTGGTGTTCACTTACACTGCGTCTGGGCTCTGAATGGGGCTGCTGGAGGAAAGAGGAGTGTTGTAGGCATGGGAAGGCCTGACAGGACGAGCTAAGCTGTCACTGTCATATGTCGGAGACACGGGCGATGCTGGCGGCCCACCTGACACTGTTGCCGCTTTGGCCACAGACTCCACATAGCTACGAGGCTCTGGCAAACAGACAAAGGGAAGAATACATGTGAGCACAAAATATTACAAGAGTCAAAACAGATGGATCAGTGTCCAAAACATGACTTGATGACTTTAGTTGCTTTAAATGACTATTTATGGAAATGAGTAGGTTTAGATACTCAATATAATTTTTATATACATATGTATATATATATATATATTTATATATAAAATATATATATTAGTATATATACTCTGATTCATGAAGAAACTTCATTAAGGTGAACCATGGTTTATGTTGCTTGACCAACATGATAAATTGATTTGAGAGAGATGAGAGAATGGAGACGACCGTTATGTGTATAAGATGACAAAAAAAAAAAAAAAAAAAGCAGAAGGTGAAGTTGTTTTTATGTACAATAACACTGTAATTCTAAATCTGGTAAATTCTTACCTTCCTCATCCTCACTCTCTGTTTTCCAGACAGCAGAAGAATAAAATCATAAGACAGAAATTTTAGAAGTTCAAAGAGACGTGGAGAATATAATAATAATTGCTAGAGTGTATAATTATAGTGTAGATAATCGTTATTTTAAAGGGGTAGTTGATAGTCATTTTGATAGTTGATAGTCATTATTTACTGACCGTCATGCCATTCCAAACCCAAATGAATATCTTCCGTAAACACAAAAGCACAATCTGTTTGGTTTCCATATCAGGAAAGTGGAAGGTAATGGTATTTTCCTTTTTTAAGGGTGACATCATGACTTGTGCATTTTGTCTCTTTTTGTAATTTACAGAAGGAAATCAGTTGTAACGATATGAGGGTCATTTCACATTTGGGTGAATTATGACTTTTAAGAAAACAAAAAGAGGGAAATACAACCAAAGAAAACATTTTCATTCCCATTTTTTGCTGCTCCGAATACCAGCAGGCACCATTCAAATACCCGAAGTAACAGGCCTTATCATCAATAAGCACATGACATCACTTAGCCTAACTATAGTAGGACAAAGAGACCCCTGTGACACATCATCTCGTAATAATGTTAGCGTGTTTATCGTATGTGTTGCTCTTGTTTTAGCAGGCCTCAAAAATAAACTCCCCCAGGAACGATGCTAAAATCAGCCCTGCATGAGAACTTGTTCTAAACTAAAGAGTCTCCACAACTCCCCATGGGATCCTGTTACCTCAGAGTACAAAAACTATAGTTTACGCCCGCTGGCCTCTGAGGATGCATCTCACCAAACCTGCCGAGACAAGACCGGGTCATCCATCACCCCAAAAATCAAAGGAAAGAAAAATAAATGTGGACATGTTTTCATCAGGTTCACCCCGGAAGACATGACAAATTACTGCTTTGAATTGAAAGAAACAGTTTATCAAATAATATTTTTGCTGAGCTTGCTAATACAAAGATTAAAAGTAATATTTTGTTTAAACATTAAATATATCCTTAGGACAAAGAGAACAGGTAATCAGATTAAAAGGGGCTCTGTGCCAAAAACAGCTGACTTGTTGTCTACTGCCTAGGGAGCCACATTCTAAGGGAACATCCTAACTGAAATGGAAACTCATAAGTAACTGACCAGTTTGTAGCTTTCAACTTTGATAGCAACTCTGAAATGCACGGCATTATTTTATTTATTATTTTTATTGAGTTTGGCGTTAACATGATGATAAACTGAAAACATACTCTAATAAGAATAAAATTACATACAAATGCATTCAACTCAATTAAACTTGACTGCGCCATCTTGGATGGGCAATTTCCACTTGAAAATGATGGGAATGTCTTTTCTGTTCCTCACAGAAACACTCCCATTCAAAAAGTTGTGGGTCAGAAAGATTATTTTTTTTTAAATGAATACTTTTATTAAACAAGAATGCATTAAATTGATCAAAAGTGACAGTAAAGACATTTATAATACTATAGGTTTCTATTTCAACTAAATGCTGTTCTTTTGTACTTTATATTAATCAAATAATCCTGAAGAAAATGCATCACAGTTTCCACAAAAATATTAAACAGCACAACTGTTTTCAACATTGATAATAATAAGAAAGTTCAGCCTTGCTTGACGGGAATAAAAAAAATTAAGAAAAAATGTAGAGAGGAAAACTATTATTTTAAATTCTAATAATATTTCACAGTATTGCTGTTTACTGAATTTTCAAATAAATGCAAAAGGCAGCTCACACACAAAAGTTAACAGAGCACAGTAAAATGATCCCAATATAACCGCATACGAACAGAAAACAGTAACCCATTTAAAGATGTATGAGCTCACGGCTCAAGAGACGAGAAAAGGAGAAGGGGAAACACTTTGAGAGGGAGAAATGAAAGGATATTTTGATATATGGCCCACAAGATGCATTTGATCTCCCTTTAAGGAGCAAGTCTTGGACGAGTGTCTGCATGTGTGTAAAGTCTCACCTGAGCCCGTCTGGTGGAGCAGGATCTCAGCAGGATTGTGAGGCTTCAGGCCCAGGAAGGACAACGGTGTTTTAGCCAATCCTGGAGGAGATCGACCTAAAGCGACACAGAGCACAGAAAGAAGTTTATTATTCAGAGTGTTATCAACTAAAGCCTTCAGCACAAAACATACTCTTTAAGCAAGTACGTGAATGCAAATGATTATAGCTTGACAAGCTTGATTTCTCGTATTTCTGCACTCCGCACTTTTTGAATGTAAGAACGCATCCTGCACATACATATGCATATACAATATATATTAGTGCAGTCAAATCGATTAATTGTGATTAATCGCATCTAACATAAAAGTTTGTTTATATATGTGTGTGTACCTATATATGTATGTGTTTGTGTGAAACACTCACACACACACACACACACACACACATATATATATAAACATAATAATATATAAACTTTTATGTTAGTTACGATAATATATATAATTGTTTTTCTTTATCCATTTTCCAATTTAGTTCAAATTTAATTTGGACAGTTCACACATGGGAATAGCATATGGAAGTTTTTTTTTAGTTTTTTTTTATGTTGACTTTACTGTTATAAATCAGAGGGGATGATTAAATGTGTATGTTTAACAAATTAACATGTGCATAATTAATTGTACTAAATTAAACAGCCCTAGTTCTGAAATAAGATTCATATTGTATTATGTAATGCTGCAAAGGTGTGCTATATTGGTCTCGCTATGTTTTTAACTAGCTACTTGAAAATCCCAACACACATCTGGTTAATGGCACAGACATTTGAAGGTAACTCTATCACCCCCTTGAGTACTGAGGTTTGTCACGCCAGCGATGCTTTTGCCAACCATTCACATCTGCATTTGCGTACTTGCACAAAGTATGTTTCTGTTCCTTAGACCTTACAATAGAGATCTGTGTGTACCACTTTCATCTTCAATGCATTAGCTTTCGACAATCTTATCAAAGAAACAAACATCCAGATCAAGAGCCTTTGAGAGACTGCCGTGGTACACACTGAGCTTTTAAAGACAGCAGACTGAGGTGGCTATTTCAGTATGTGACATGGCTGGGGAATGAGCTAATGTCTCATGCTCTGTGGCAAGGCCGTGCAAGCGTCTCTTTAAAAGAGTTAACGATGTGATCAACACTCGCTGTAACGATGCCCAGTCAAAAGAACGAAAACAAGACAGATCATGCAGACAGAATACACCTCAGCTGAACAGATCTCCAAAACGTCACATTGAAAACATTCAAGACCTCACCTACACAACAAATGCTACGAACAACAGGACGAGTGACTCAAAAACAACGAATAAACAAAGGTGCCCAGCAAAAAAAAGAATGGTGCGAACACACAAATGGGGAAAATAAATGGTGATGTGACCACAGAGCTGTGGAAAGCAGCACACTTGAAGAAAGGGAGGATTTTGTGTTAAAAAAATGTCTCTAAAAAGGTTTTATTTTTTTTTAAACGTAATAGTCATACTCAATTTTGTGTATTGTTGCATTCCGAAATGTGTCAGAGAAGAATGCATAATGCAATATAAATTGCACCCCAAATATGATGCTTTAAGTGGAAAAAATCATACCTACATTTTTTTATTATTATTCTATCATGCATGTTCACTTGCATAGTTTAAAAGCCTTGTTTTGCTGCAGTAGTTGATTGACAGGTGAACAGGCATTCCTCTGAGGCTACGTTCAGACTGCAGGTAAATGTGGCCCAAATCCGATTTGTTTGCTCATCTATTTTTGTCATGACCGTGTAAATGACTAGCCTGACTACGTCAGACTCCGTACTTCCGCTCAATTTCAGCTCGCTTCTGTAATAATTCTGAGATAGCGACCTATCTCTCAGTTTTCCTCCGGCCTGAAAACAGCCGGCCAATCAACGAACAGAGGGCGGGCTGAGAGCCGTGACGTAGACGCTAAGCACCAAGTTTAAGATTGTATTTTAGATTAGGGAAATTGAAAACGACCGAGGATATGGAGACACGGGATGCAATTCGCTCTGTTGTGGAGAATATTCCCGGCATTTGCAAACTGAAGCCTGAACAAGAAGAGTGTTTGTTAAACATTTTGAATGGAGGTGATGTTTAAGTTGGAGAGAGAGGTGATTGCGTTATGTGATTGGCTTACGGGTAACCAATGATTTTATACTTCAGTCAAGCGCCCCCCCCGCGAGAAAGAAAACACTTTTTAATTATGACCATTCCACACTCTGTCTATGAAGCAAAGCGAAGTAGCAGAGTTTGGTATTACCAGGCTAGTAAATGACACAAACCACACGGAATCTGATCTTTTCAATTCCGATTTTGGCCAATTCCATATGTGGTACTAAATCTGATATAGGTCAGATGTTTTGCAATGAGTCTGAACATTTCATGCGACTTTTACGTCACTCTAGAGTAACATTTGGCACAATTCTGTGCTCATGGGAGTCCCTTCAAAAAAAATTACATAACCGACGTTTTCAAGCCCGTTTCGAAAGGTAGACAGTGAAGGACATCGAACTTTAAGTATTACAGTGACAGGTAGCTCTATATAGTGACAAGCAAAACATGAGGGCTTATATCATAAGAGTTTAAAAACTCAATTTTTTCCGCATCGTCTTAGTTTTTTATATTGCCTGCGAATAAATTCGCTGGCTTCCACGGCAGATCACGTTAAAAATAAATGCATAATCTCTTACTATAATGTCCTCCGTGTTTACATTCGTATGACAGTTTGATGCGTGTCATCTTGTTATAGTTCTTTTGCGGATGCGGGTCAGTCCAGGACGATGATCTGTTCACACTGGAATCTGATATTGGCCACAGTTAAAACAACAATATAAACAACTATACAAAAAAAACTGATCTGAGCAATAAATCGGAATTGAGCGCTAAGGCTCGGCAGTGTGAACGTAGCCCGATTGTGGTCTGAGTGATCGAATCACAATGTTTTGGACCCTGTTTACACCTGTATTTAGAAATGACTACTTCAGATAAGAATATGATGTGTTCGTGTAAGTGTGTGTTCTTCAAGGCTGCTCTCCACGTGCATTCTGGGTAAGCCAGAGCATATGCTTGCTATTTGGCCGGGCCAAGTTGACATCATCGCTGACACACATGCATCCTCCACTTACCAAAGAATCCAAATCAATTCTTTGTTTGGCAGAATAAGTGCCTCAGCATTGGACACAAGAGAAGGGGAGGGGGGTTGTGTAGAGAAGCTTTTCCAGCCTCTCAATCTCTGCAGGAGGAGGGAGCCACAGAAACGTGCTACCAGAACGTGGCTATTGGAGCATGTGTCTGTCTGTCAATCTCCGAACAGAAATCGAGCCCCTATGGGTCACCTGCTCCCCAGGAATCCAACAGAACCACTTCAGAAAGTTCTACACATAACGTGAGCGGATCTTTTGAATAAACCTCATAACAGTATGCTGAGGATGTTCACTAGGCTCGCGTACCCCGAAGTGATAAAATAAAACAAATTCTGTATCAAAATTTATAGGCAAGACAAGTCGTTTGTTTAGGCATGGGTTGTATGGAATTACAAACCTGCGCACATATTTTCAAAAGTACATAACTATCGAATCAATTCTTAATGCGCATGTGAACGCCGTCAGCGTCAATCACAGGTTCGCGTTTAAAGTCTGTTTAGAGAGAACGGCGTCGTCTTAGTGGCCCCTAATTGAATAACAAATGATCATTTCACAACTTTAGCTGTAAATAACATTATTCAAGAACCGCTATAAAGCCAAAACAATCTCTGTTACCTTAAATTATATGTTTATCTCTGTAAAGCTGCTTTGGAACAATCCATTGTTAAAAGCGCTATATAAATGAAGATGACTTGACTTGACTAGGGGGACTTTTTTCCAGACATTTGATCATGTTCAATATATCTTGATATTTATGTATTTGCTCTAAAATGACTTAAAAGGATAGTTTTTTCTCTCAATCATTTTGGATAATTCCAACCGTTTTAACAGTCAATACTGGAAAATACATTCAAATATTTAAGTCAAAAAGGAAAATACAGTGAAAATCTAATTTTACAGTAAAAAGGCATGTATTTTTAGTAAAACGTTTTAATAAATGAAAAATGCAATGCAGACTTGATTGTTGAATCTGAGTTATGAATCAATTAATTGAATCAAATTCAAATTGTCTGAAAAAAGTTTGAAATTATTGATTTGAATGAATCAAACTTACTAGATTCTTTTTTTCTTCGACTAAAGTTAAAATTATTTAAAAAAAAATATTATATACAGCAATAGTTACCTAAACATATATTTTAACTAACACATTTTGACACACATACATGCAATGGGGAGAGTTCGAATTGATTCTTTTAAACAGGCTGTTTAAACTGACTCAAACTTAACAATTCTAACGCCAACATACCAAGTCTCATTCTCATACTTAAAAGTTTAGACAAAGAGGGATTACAAAACTACTCTAAAGAAATGGCCAAATAAACCTCACAAAATATTGTTCAGTCCTAATGTCCATTAAATATCCTGGGATAATATAACACACAAGGACCAGATTTGATTGATTATGTTTTGTGTTATTGTAGGGTGAAGCTCCGTTTTGTTCTCTGAAGCCACATCTAGGTACTCATGGTAGCAGAACTAGTCTGAAGAGCTTCGAATGCGAAGTGGCCTTGGTGTGAGATGTCAGCTAAAGAAAACGACTTGAATCTATTTCAAATGAGGTGTCTGGTGAGAAAAAAATGCTGTGAAAGTCCAAGAAAAACAGACCTGCTTAACATTGTGTGCATCTAACCTTGTAAAGAGGCTACAGACTTTTACAAGAGGCTTTATATTAAACCTGTAGGGACAGTATGCTGGAGGGGAAGATGAAGCAATACATTATAAAAACCAAAGCTATCACTATACTGGAGAAATCCATCTGAACATGAAACCTGAGGCGCAAATGTGCTTGTTCTTGCTTTGAGACACAATGACTGTGGAGGCTAGAGAAACTACTAACAAAAAAAAAAAAACAGTTCTCAGATCCACAAACGTTGGGAATTGCTGGGGAGCAAGTGAGAGCGGGGTCTTTCTGATCTGAGCACTTATGCATGTCTATGAGCCAACACAAAGTGTGTGTTATCACTCAAACGGAGGCCACACATCTTTAACATTGAGAGCATGTGAATGAACTATAGCATCTGTTAATGATATCTACTGGCTCACGCAAACACCCCGAGGTAGGGTTGGATTTAAGTGCTGCCAGACCTCACGTTGGCTTATAGACAGTGTGTTAATGTAATATTAGCCCAAAAGATTCTTTTACGGAAAGAAGCAAAAACACCCACCGCTATTCTGATGTGCTAATTATGAAACACAGTGGCTCTGTTCCAAAACCTAGTGAGCTTTCTTGCTGTCTACCACCTAAATAAGCAGCTGCATCCCAACCCTAATAAGTGAGCAATTGGAACACTCTACATGGCCAGCAAAAGTTTTTTTTGTCTTAGCATGTTGCTAAGCTAATGGTGAAACATTATACGAATAAAAACAATCATGGGTAACCCAGTTTTAACTATTTTTATCGATACTTTCAGTCACTACTATTTGTAATAAACATTTATCCCGCATTCTCCACCATCTTGGATGGATTATTGACACAGTTAATTGCAATGCTTCTTCTCTGTGAAAGATATAAGCGATGCTGCCTTAAGGTGTGATCACATTTCAGCAAAATTCTGCTTGCAAGAAAATGTCCATTGTCCATTATCATTATTAGCGTAGAGATGTATGAAGCACTGCTCACACTGAAGTAATTTTCAAACCAAGCATAATTTGCATGATCAACTTGAGCTTGAGCAAAATCAACTTGGTAAACATTTGTACCCTTACACGAAATTCCCAATTGCAAGGATTCTGATTGGAATGCTTGCATTTTGCCCAGCAATGGTAAATGTGACCACACCTTTAGAATCTGTAATAATCATGCTCCCTATGTCTTGTGTTAAAAGCACACCTACAGTATGATGCTGCCTATGTAGGCAGTTCGCTAGGTTTAGAAACACTGCCACCATATAAACCGCAAGTGTTGCTCTAAAAACTATACAATACATATAACATCCAAATGGATGA
Source organism: Tiaroga cobitis (assembly GCA_030578255.1). Lineage (NCBI taxonomy): Eukaryota > Metazoa > Chordata > Actinopteri > Cypriniformes > Leuciscidae > Tiaroga > Tiaroga cobitis. Next base: position 48,554,137 of record CM060599.1, read on the forward strand.
CAGTTTGACTTCTTGCTCTGTTTACACTTTGAATTTAGAATGTTTTCCAGATAACTTCAAAATGAACAGAACCAACATCCAGCGATGGCTGTGACCCTTTTAAAGAGTTGACAGAGGAAGTGATTTTACAGCTCTATGGCGCCCTCCTCCTCCAACAGGGAAACTTACTCAGGTTGAAGTAAGGGGTTTGTGGCGAGACAGGGAAGGCAGGGGTTTGGGGTAGGGCCTCACCACCAACGAACGGAGGGGGGCTGACGGGACCCCCATCCATTTCCTCAAATGCTTCTCTGTAGCTATGCATGTGTCTCTGGAGAAAGAAGGACAGGTGGACACATATCCATACACAAATACATCCACATTTATTTCTGAGATTAATACTGGGAAAAATGCAAATATGTCCATTCAGTTGGTCTACCTCCTTGGGCCGTCCCCCAGGGTTCAGAGCAATCGTATTGGCCAGCTCGGGTGAGATGCAGCGAATGGGGGAGCGGACCGAGCTTCCTCGGGTTGGGCTTTCATCTTGGGAAAGGCCCTCACTGGTAGACCGGCACCGTCCAGGAACTGAAGCCTCGTCTGGTGACATTTCACCAAACTGAACTCCTGCCAAGAAAATAAATACATGACATCATCTCTAACAGATAACTATTAGGGCCTGCAGAAGAACATTCATCACACTTCAAATGAAAAAATATCCAAATGTCAGAATACTCCTTGAACAAATCCATGGAAAACTGCCAATGAGCTCTGAAGAATTAACTCTCTGTCAAAACCTGCACTGACGTCCAATTCGCACCACATTAAAGCCTGTTGGAGCTACAAACAATGTTCTCATTCAAACAGCCTAGATTACAAAAAGCTGGAATATTAAATTAAAGGAATTAAAGGCTAGTGTGTACTTCTGGATAAAGCTCTGGAACCATGCCTCAAAGCAACTCTCAAGCCTATTTCATCACGTTCTGTTTGATACAAAGAGATGACGGTGTAAATGAAACTGGATTTGTGTAAGTCTTCTCTAGTAAAGGAAAAACAGAGAACAGAAATGGATAACTGAAGACGTTTGGTGACTAAAAGCAGATGAAATGCACCTCAATTCATTAATTTAACTTGTTTTCTATGACACACATCACTATTATTGTTGTCTTAAGAATATATTTAAAAAAAACATTCAATAACAAAAAATGTAGCATAAAAAAATTGCCCAATTTGTAAAAAAAATTTATTGGTTTTACCCAACATATGTAAAATAGCCTACTCTAAAACAGTAGTTGAAAATAAGCATGTTGTTCACACTGTTATCCATTAAGTGAACAAAAGGAAGACTAATATGGAATCTAAATACAACTAATTAAAATATTTTCATTTTGATATAAGTCATTAGCTTAGTGACATGCTAATACCAAACTCCATAGAAAGTGTGCGTAAAATATGCTGTCCGTGGGTTGCTAGGCAGTTAGTGTTGGGGGGTTGCAAGTGTTTCTCTTGTAGGAAGGGAAAGATAGGAAATAGAAATTACTAAGATGAAATGAAAACATGAACATGAATGATACCTAAAAAACTGCTACTGCTACTTTTCAATAGAATTGCATCAAAGGAGTCATATCAAGAGATTTGAACATCATGGAGAATGTTTTGACTCTTTTGATATTCGCAACCATCCCAAACACCCTAACAACTCCCTAGAAACCACTCGAAACGCTAGCAACCACAGAGGAATGTGAAAACAGAAAATCAGAATAGCAACCACATTGCAACACAGACAAAATAAGTTGTGAGTCTTTAAATTTCTCTTCAGTATTGGGGTGTGCACTAGACTTAAGCAAAGCTATTTCACAATTTACTGTTACCTTACAGATAAGGAAAAAGTATGTACAGTCACACACAGTTTTAAGAGCATTTAACTGGACTCAGTTTGAGACAGAGCAAAGCATTAATACATTCTGGTGGGAGTGAGTGGAATATCTTGGAAACCGGGCAACCGGCCGAGCAAAATATTTACTAGCTCCCTGAGCGTGGCCTACGATTAATACGTTTGGTCAGACCTTCAGACCATCAGAACCTCACGTGCGCTGGGAAACAACTTGAGAGAGATTGACCACTTCCACTTCTGGACAAGTGGCCACCCTTGTTCTTAAACATGACGTTAGCCAGACGCTCTGACACCCAGGCTGCGTTTAAACGGCTTCTGGAGTTCTGCCCACAAAACAAGCCTTTCAGAACAATAGAGTAGTGATGTCACAAAGGGAGGGTCTTCAAGAGGACGCTCACACTCCATCTGCAATCTATTAGCATGCCTGGATGAGATTCATGCGGTTTCTACGACAATGTCAAACATGCGGATTCCAAAACTGACTGGTCTGGGAAGCGATGAATCCAGCGCTTGGATGTGCTGAGATATCATATGGTGTATATCCCCGTGTGTCACTCCAGACAAGGTCGGGAGAGGAAACATGCAAAACAGATGTAGTACGCCAGATCTACAGCTGTGCATGACAAGCTGTGCTGTTACCTTAGTGATCACACTGTCTTAATAGATTCAAGCTGCTGTAACTGAGGAACTGATTTTTTTTTTTAATCAGAGAAGCCATCATTTAAACCAAACAAACACTATTAGATTCAAAATGTTTAATGAAAGAAGTAAAATACACTAAAAGGCTTAAGATGCATTAATATGCACCAATATAACAATATAAACAACAATGTTTACTGTACCTACCTCATATGTTTAATAATTCATGAGTGCATTCTAAGTGATTACGCCAAATATATAGTTGAATCTTATTAACGGATTCACTGCATTGTTGTGTAAATTAACTAAAATTATTACAAATGATTTTTGTTAATAATATAAGATAAAAAACTAGTATAAATATATACTAAGATTATATATATATATATATATATATATATATATTAGGGCTGTCAAACGATTAATCACAATTAATCGCATCCAAAATAAAAGTTTGTGTTTACATAATATATGTGTGTGTACTGTGTATAATTATTTTTAATACATAAATACCCACACATGCATGTGTATTTAAGAAATGTTTGCATGTATATATTGTATATAGACTGAATGTAGCCTATATATAATGTATATTTTATATAAATATAAACATTTTATATATAAATAACATATTTTTCTTAAATATATACGTGTGTGCATTTATATACAAAATAATTATACACAGTACACACACATATATTATGTAAACACAAACTTTTATTTTGGATGCGATTAATCGTTTGACAGCCCTAACATATATATATATATATATATATATATAAATAAAATATAAAAGACCCATGAGAGAAAAGTTTATTATTTTCCTGGCATAGCTTACTCCTTTCTAAACCTCATGTATTCAGCATGAGGTGAATGAGATCTAAACAGAGAAGCAGGACACTCTGCTCTTTTTCTCTCCATAGTGTTGTTAATGCCATTGTTATATCTGTAATGGGTTGGATCAGACTCAGGAGAAGTCCAAGACAAACATTCATCCTGGTAACTGGCTACCGGACACAGCCCGCATGGGCCCTCGAACGGGACCGAAGGCAGTCAGTGTACTAGACGTTTACTCCCCAGTGGGAGATAAGGATGGTATAATGGTCTGCAGACTCAGAGAGGATTTATTACCCTTTGTCCTTCATCTAAATGCTAAAACAGAGGTAAAGAAGAGTCCTTGAATGAAGCCAGTGTCTGTTCGCCTTGGTATTGTTCTCCAGGTCTGGCAGACTGGATCTTGTGACATGGGCTCAGTTGATCCAGACAGACTGGCCTTTGTCCTGCTGCAGTGTAACTTTAACTCGACACATAATACAAATGCAATTTGTTTGTAGAGGTCACCTAGCACAAAGGAGCAAACTAAAGCTTTTACTACTGTTAACTGTTATTTTACCCAAACAAGGTGAAAAAAATCCAGCACAGGTTAGTCGTTAAGGAAGAGGATTAACACAGTAAGGAGAGAAATAAAAATAGAAAAATATTAAAAGAAATAAATGACAAATAGGAAAAGGGACTTTGTATATTGTATACTGTATATTGTGTCATTATTTACTCGTACTCTGGTCCAAACCTGTATAGCTTTATTTCTATGTGGAAGACAAAAGATATTTCTATGATTGTTTTAACTGTTGTTGTTGATAAAGCCATGAACAATGAAAGTAAATGGTCTTTCATTACATAGAAGAGAAAAAAAAAAACACTGACACAAAAACAAACCTTCAAAATATATTTAAAATGTCTAAAATGTTCTGCAAAAGAAAGTCATCCATTTTCATCATTTTTATTTTTAACTATGCCTTAATATTTACTTTAGTTTACACTTTTTATTTTATTTTTATTAAAATTTTATTTTATTTTATTTATCATCCAATTAGAATTTAGCCACAATGGTTTGTAATAATAATATTGCAGATAACCTAAACAAGTTTTATAAAAGCAAGTACTCTCACTGAAGTAAACAAGAGCGAGGAAAGATAGGGGGCGAAAGCGAGAGAGAACCGAGATATAGCACACAACCACACAACATGCAGAGGTGTTATGAGTTAATGTTAGTTGGAGGCACAGTGCATCAGAGGACCAACCACTGAAGGAGAGAGAGCGGCGGCGTTGGCCGAGCTCAGGAATGCTCTGTCTGTCACTGATGCCTCGGATACGAGCAGTGTACTCTGCACACCACCAGGAAGAGGAGGAGGAGGAATGATGGACCATGTCAGGAAGTAAAGGAAGAAGGTGAAGAGGAGGAAGGGAAGGCGGAGGTGATGATGGGACGGGTGTTCCACAAACAGGATAAACATAAGAGAACGAGAGGAGAAAGAGGGGGTGGGGGGGGAGAAAACATTAGCAAATGTCAAGCTAGCATTTTGCTAATGGCAAACGGCTTGAATCAAATATGGGCGATTGGTAGGGAGCTAGGCAACATAGCTAAAAAAAAAATGTAAACACTTGCAAATAAATTATGCATTTTATTGCACAGTCCTAACATGTAGTATATGTTTGCCTTAACTGCAGTAAGCACGATAAACACACTCTATCTGTGGGGTCACACTGCGAATGGTAAATGTAGACAAAGTGTAACCTAATTCCAGATAGTGACACGTCTGATAACCAAATCCCAATACTAGATACTGGGAGCTCTTCAAACAGTGTGGCAAGAGCTTGTGTCAAGAGCTAGGACTCAATGTAAGGTTACAAAGTAAGAGAGCAGCTTCCTCCTCTTGCTGTCCTTCCCATTACTGGAACACTTATCTATGCCGAGTCAACAATACTACTAAGCATTGGTCTGCAATAAAACCGAAACAGAGCTGACTAGTTTTGTCCATGAGAGCCTTATCCAAGTTGTTTCCTCTCAGGTTTAATGTTGGTTTCCTGCAGCATGCGACCTTCAACACCTGTCTGATGCTTCTTAAACATCCATTTTGTAAGATATTAAAGATAAAGAAGGCACATTCACTGTAACACCTGTACTGTACAACCACTAGGCAGCAACAGTGAGCCCAGAGTCAATGCATCGTTCCTCATTCCAATAACAATATGTTTTATATTAATGTTTTTGATAGACATTTAGGATTAGATGAAATTGTATATGCTGTTTATGATGTTTTTGGTTGTAGGATCCATCAGCAGTATGTGATAGACTTAGTAATACATCTGTAATTTAAACTCAAAATCGCAAAAACTCATGGTGAATTTAGCATGCAACAAAACAAGATTGGTTCAACAAACAACTCGAATGTGCTGGCATTATTCAAAAAACATCACAAGGGAAAAAACCTAGGCTTCCAGGAAAATCGTTTTAAACTTTCAAGCTGAACAGATAATGTTAACATAAAAAAAAATCACTGCCGTATAACGGCCCTCAGTTGTTTGGGCACTTCTCCAGATGTAATGTACAAATGTTCGGTTTTGGCTTGGCACAAAACAGAAATGCGGTCTGATATTGAGTCTTAAGCCAGAAGCACTTTGGACAAAGCTTTCTTTGTGATCTCACGGTGCTTATGTCAACGCCAACAAAGAAACTCCACCAAAAAAGGCACCGCCTTGAGTGTAAAAGACGAACTCAACTCATGCACTCAAGACAGGCATGGAAATGTTTTCCTGTCATATATTTCCCTTGATAAATTGTTTCAATTTGCATTTTGTATACATAAAAATATGCAGGAGTAATGTAGCCTAATGGTTCAAAGTCTTGGCTGGTTACTGCCCATGGGTTGATTCTAAAACACTATTGTACTTTTGAGCAAGTAAATGGATTCTGAAAGTGTTAAAAGAGGTATTTTAAAGGTTACTCTTACCAGCTACACGGTGAGCTACAAGACCATCCAATTTGTAGTTGGCATCTTCTGGTTCAGACTCTTTGGGCAGAGGGGATGAGGATGAAGAGTAGCTACACCGGGTCTCCTGGGGCTCAGGGGACTGGGATGTGGTACTTGAGGGGTAAATGTTGAGGGGTTTTAACTGAAGAACTCCAAAGGTGGAGGAAGGCACTGTGGACCTGGACATGGGAGCCTGACCTTCTGCCTCAGAAGGGAATGCAGCATGCTGGGATATGGCTGTGGGTCTCTGCTGGTTCATGTTGGGTTGTAGAGGTTCTGTGGCTACCTGTTGAAATGCATATGAGTATCCAGCCAAAGTGGCCCCTCCACGGTCATGAATGGCTGCGTCAGCCTGGTAGGATGGCCGTGCCTGGGTTTGAGAGAAAGACGGCTGGGTGGTGACTACACCACCTTCTCCAGTTGGGGCACTATGGGACTTGGGGACTTGAGTAAGAGCTGGGTCAAGGTCCAGCATCAGCATGTTGAGGGCCTCAATGGACTGTTCAATTTCTTGTTGAGATGCCATAGGAGGGAACTCTGGAAGGCTGTGGGATTCTAGTACAGGGTTAAAGGTGACCCCATCTGTGACTGGGACCTCAGGAACACCATATTGTTGCCACACATTCAATCCCCTCTGCACTGCATCCCTACTGCTCGTTGTGCGTGTGGGAGCTCTGGGCATGGATTTCTGCTCCATGGTCGGATTTGTCCCTAATGATTGAGACCGGTAGATGTTGCCATTCTGGTTGGTCTTGCCACTAGAGACCCCCAAGTGCTCCTGGACAGATGAGGAGCTGTGAACTCTGGGCTCAGGCATTTTCTCTTGGACACCCTTGTCCAAGTAGGGCACATCTTGTCCATTAATAACCGTCTCCGACTGGTAGTATAGATCCGCTGGAGTTGCTCTGCCCTCAAATGACGAGAGGGTTCCGAGACTGTCCACACTGTTCCCTTCCTGGCTGTTGGGCAGGTCATCATCAAGTATATCTGTCTCTCTATCTATGTTGTTGTGTCCGTTGACGTGAACCTGGGCAGGGACGAGGTGCAGGACTCCTCCGCCTCCGCTACCAGAGCTGCTTTGGTAACCTATCCGATGCATTGGTGCTTCCAAACCACTGAGCAACTGGTCTAGCTCCTGTTTTTCCTCTGGGCTTAGGGGCTGGGAGGACGGCTGACTCACCAAGGTCGGCTGATGGCTGGCTTCATCTGTGCGGTCGGTCTTGATGGAAGCAGTGGAGTTGCCAGAGTCACTGCTTACAGACAAGGCATGGTCGACTGGTGGTAGAGTCTGGTCTACAGCAGGTAAAGCATGATCGACAGCAGCTGGGAGACCATTAGTTGTGATCCCTCCCTCCAATGACTCTTTCTTCCGAACCTTAGCATAGAGACTACCATCCAATGGACCTTCTGTGTGAATAACGTCTGTAGAAGACAAAAAGAAAAACGGAATGCTTTAATGAGTTCAGCTATTTCATATATAGGTATAAAATCATTAAGCCGATTCACATTGTGCCTAAGAACACCAAGTTATATCAGGTTAATTTGTACATTTATGTGTCACATTACTTAATTATACTATTAGGTCCTACCAGCTAATGAAGTTCTAGCTAGCAAAATCATGCATTAACATTGTAAATAACAAATTCTCATTGAGGAAAAAAAAGTAGCATTCAGCCCATTCTTTATGTATTCGGACATAGCAAAAGCTATACTCTTCACTACAATGGTAAAACAACATGATAGAATGCATTCTAAATCCCAACATATCTGGACATTAAACACTATTGCAGCTTAAAAAACCATTGATATTTTTCAAAATATATGCTTTTGTCTTGCACAGAAGAAAGACATGTATACAGGTTTGGAAACACATGAAGGTGAGTAAATGATGACAGAATTTTCATTTTTGGGTGAACTATCCCTTAAATGGCACCAAAAGTAGTCTTTATTGGAGAAAATGATGCCAAACCCTTATTTGTAGTGGACTACTGAGATACTTGATTGTTTTTAAACCATCTAAACACTTATGAAGTGAGCACTCAGAATATGCCAAAACAAGCAACTTTTTGAAAGTCAAATAAAGTACTCTCTCTTAAAACATGCACGTGTATCTACACATGCTCTGAATGGCAGCTCCACCTCGCGCATGGAGTCAGTTTGCACCTCTCATGAGAAGAACCACGCTCCCAGTCCAAGTCAGTGACTCACCAGTGGAAAAATCACCACATACAAGATTGGAGCCATTTCCTGTCTCCTTGGAATTGTAGCATCATTTCCTATACTCACACATTTACACACACATGCTCGGACACTTAACACAAACACATACACACCTATTTTGGGGTGGCTGTGTGTCAATGTATCTTTGGCTCTTAATAATCAGTGTCTTGTTTCCCTGTGGTCATGGATTTTAATAACAGACTGTAACTGTTTTCTGACTTTCCAAAACCACTAAGCCACTGTTTGACAGTTCACTCTGCAATGGACTTTTGATATCATCAATGCATTGCAATCCCAGAAAAAGAAAAAAAAAAGAGCTGTGTTCTGTTCAGTGTGCTTTGGAGAATGAGACAGCCTCAAAACCACAGACTGTGACAAAATGTCATTCATTCAGATAAAGCCAGCCTGAAACACTCACGCTGAGTTTCCCATGGTGTCTTAATGCAGGATCTGTCGAGCCGCAAATCTGATAATACAGCTGGGAAAAGTAGGCACTATACTCTGGGTTCTACCCTGCAGTTTTTTGACACTCTAGCACTAATAGCTGAAGACGAGAGACTGTGGCTCCCTAGTCATGAAAAGTCAGACTTGTGAGTTTTGGCATAAAGTTTGACCCACAAATGCTCACTTAAATGAGAAGCAACCGATGTCAAGTGACCAACTGCAGCTTACCTTATTTTTAAGTGCCATTTAGAGTTGTTTTATCTGAAATGATGATATCGCAATAAATGCAGCGGGGGAAAAACTCATATTAATGATGCAGAAGTATTGGCCCATGACCAGCTATATAGAAAACACCAACAACAACAAAATCAATCTGTAATCAGCAAATCTGCATACATTTTGTATTCAGAATTGCTATCCTCTAAAAGTAGTACATACACTCTATGAAATACTTTTCCCAATTTAATGTGTTTTTAGAAGTCTAATTTTTGTACATTTGTAAATATTCTACCAAATATTCAACAAATAACAAATTTCCACTTGTCCAAATTGACACATTTCCAGTTATTTTCTATTTAAAAAAAAAAATCTGATTATTATTTTACAGACATTGAACAAATTTAAATACACAGTGAATATCTAGTTTAATTGCTTCTAAGCGCCTCAAAATATTCTTTCAAAGATCTGATGCCACTAACCTGCTAAACTATGACTTCCGGTGCTTTCAACCAGGGCTGCAATATGCAGTTTGAGACTAACAGTTCCCTCAAGCTCCTTAAAAATAGACATCCCGGGTTACCTCAAGTGACCTGTTGACCTTTAGGTTGTAGATGTCTTCTTGCAACAAATTCAATGATCACCTTTGGCCCCATGTCACATGCAGATATGTGACCTACTGGTTTGAGAGGAGGTTAAACACGAGAGTACACAAGCTGATGTCTGTCAAATGCTGCCAACTTTGATCTTTGTTTCACATCAAATGTAAATCGGTTTATTGACCAGATGAAAAACTATCCATATGCCTCATATCAGGTTAGTATAGATCTGTATAGTCACGGTAACAGCAGGTTTCCATTTTCAAAACCAATTTTCATTTATCAGCAACACCTATTATTCTATTAAACACACTAAAAATACAATTAATATAAAATAATGACACATGCTCTTTCAATTAATTGAATACTTTTCCAAGTAATTATTGAAGTAAATGGTACGACAGTTACTGGCAATTCTTGTCTTATATTAACAGCACAATAAATAGAAATGGGTCTATTAGTCTTCATTTACGCTGCAATACCTAGGTACCACAATAATATTAGATTTTTCTTTTTACTGTATTTTTGATCAAATACATGCAGCCTTGGTGAGCATTAGAGACATATTTAAATTATTTATGCATATTAACAAGAGGATGTTCAAAAGCAGCTACTTATTATTCAGTTTGAACACTGTAGAAAGACTGGTAACATTACAGGTATCATCAGGGTTTGTTTTTCCACTATTGCTTTGGTACCAAAGTACAACAGTACCAACAGTACATTTTGACATCCTTAAAGCCAAACATTGTAGGAATGAATTTGAAAGTCAAAACTGAGATGTCTATGTTTATTTCTCCTCTGTGTGACCAGGCTTAGCTCCAGAATTTTCCTTTAGAAGCATTGCATGGAAAAAATGAAGTTTCCCCCCAGAGTTTCCCCTAACAATCCCCCAGCTGTTTCAAACATCTCCCAGCGCCCTAGTACTCCAAAATAACCCCCACCCTGAGCCACAGAGTAGCCTTGTATAAACCACTCAGCAGGTTAAAACTTCAACCGTGTCATCTCAGATGAGCCGAACGGATCTCATGTTTTATTTGCACCTCAAAAACACCTCATGACCTAATACTGACATCAGAGGAGCTGTCGCTGTCATTAGAGTCCTGCATCTCAATGTGGAATCAGACACGCCTCTTTCATGAAAAAGAAATCGTTTTCTATTTCGGAATGCTTTTTATCACCTGTTTGCAGACATGGGTGATATCACATCATCAGCAGCTTGCGTTTATCCCTAATCATCACCCATAAAAATAGCAGGATGTGAACACATGCTTACGCGCTCTAGAAGCACAAAAAAATCACAAAAAGAACCGCAAGAAAACGCCCCTACCTGCCTTAGTGCACTCTGTAAGTGTCCAAGAAGAAAGTTTTAAAAAGTGTCTCTTCTTTCTTGCTCTCGAGCCCCAGCAGCTCAACATTAGCGAGCTGTGGGAGTAGTTTTGGATCAGAAAGCTCTCTCCTCTTTCTCCACCTCCTGTTCTAACGAAACTGTTCTGCTAAAGATGACATGACTCTTTCCTTCTCGTTGGATGTACAACACCCCTAGTAAGGTGGGTGTGCATTTATCCTCGCCCAGCTGTGGGTCTGGTGTCTACTAGAGTGACATCACTGGGGCTTTCTTTGTCGGATAGGCTTGTTATCCTTCACTAACTCCCTGGCTGTGCTCCAACACCCAGTGAGATGCCTATATAGGCAACATTTAAAGGCATCATTTGAATGACACAAAGATTGTTCCAACAGACACTTCTAAGAACCTTATGCTGGCCAAATTCTACAGCAGCATGCATCTTTTACAGTGAAGGCAATCTCATAATGAAAAAAAAACTCGCCAAACAAATGAGCAAGAGATGTAGATTATAATTCAATATAAATTAAAAAAAAACTTTATAATTAAATGTACTTCAAGAAAATAGACCTTTATCCATTCAATTCCAAACAAATAGATAAAAGTTCATCTTTGCACGATTCTAACAAAATCAACTGTGCAACTGTATAATGCAGAAAGTTGCTGTCTACGACGTAGAGCCTTCCGAATCAGTCTCTTTTGAGGTTACTGCAGTTATGACCGGGTCTAGAAGTAGGGTGACCACCTGACCCACATTTTTGGATCACTCAAACCTGGACAAATTGAGAGCCAGTCACAGAGTCGGTCACAAAGCTTACAGCCATGTTATTATGTGCCATACGTCACAGCAAACAGACTTTCTAACTAATGTAAATCGGTATTTACATAATATCTATAGTAGTATATTTTCAATTTATAGTAGTCAAAGTAGTCCGCAATAACCAGGTGGTCAATTCACTAAGAAGACAGCTGTCTATGTAGACACTACGCAACAAGGCAGCTTACTAGATGGAACATAACCCTCTCAAACAGACAGTCGATGGCTCTCACTGGCCCAAATTCAATAAGGAGGGGTTATAGTGTTTCCCAATAGTCAGTAGGCAAAACAGTAGGCCAACCTGATATTGCATTACTACACATTACTTTGGTTAGTCAGTGGTTGATGCATTCAAGGTGCTGCAAGTGATTGCTTTAAGGAATATGCATAAAACAATTTTCTTAACTGGTGGTAGGCAAGGCAAAAACAAAACAAAAAAACAACGACAACAATGTATGTTTGTAAAAATCACATATTAACATACACACCCACACACATTTTTCCAGAATGACCTCTTGCCACTTGGAGATGGAAAAGACGCTGTACTGGGAGATGTTTTAGGAAAAATGTCAATGCAGTCTCAGTATGTATGTATGTATGTCCTAAGTAGCCTATTTCTTTCATAAAAAGTACTAAAAAAAGAAATAAAATAGACTTATACAAGCATGACATATTGGCTCATGGTGAGCGGAAAAAGCGGACAGTCTTTAAATGATGATTCAAGTAACAAGGCATGGACTGTTTACTTGGAGTAATTAAAGAGTAAGGTCGGGTAAAGTTTCAGAAATACCAAAGTCCCTTGAACATTTTTTGTGATAAACATGTTAAATCACCATGATGGGGAAGGGGTTTAAGATCTTTTCCTTGTTCAAGCTGTTCATTAATCGTCTACATTAATGATTTCATCTATATCGTTTATCTAAATGTGCTGAACATTGTTGCTTTGTGAGTGATAGTCTGAGCTTTCAAGGACATGGAATGAGATAAAACCAAGAGGAAAGAGAAAAAAAAGGTTCACGGAAGGACTGTACAAACTTCACATGGTGCGTCTGCAGGATATGAATGAATATGTTTGTCTAAGTCGGTCAGAAACAGACTACCAGTCAGCAAACAGAAATCCTGACAATGTGACACGACTGATATCCAGTAATGACACACACCCACTGCTGTGAATCTAAACACACACTGCGATCATCGCTTTAACACCTGCTGCCAAAACACTCCCACAACTGAACCATTCCCTCGTGAACGAATGTGGTTTAGATCACCACAGCTGTCTAATTCATCTGAGCTTATCTGCATTTACATTATATGCTGTTTTTCTTCTAAACAATGGCTATGTTTGAACAATTTAAGTGCTGTAAACCCTTAGAGCTCCTCAATGATTGCTTTAGCACATGAAAAAAAACCTTCAATATTGAGCAACAGGACTAAATGACTGGAACCAAATTATTGTCATGATGTTCAGTTCAAATTGTTCAAACAAATTGTTCAGTTTGAACGCTTAAATGCTTTCTCTAGATTCAAAGATCTAGAGGTGCTTCTTCGCTAAAAGAATCCATAAACTTGACTATTTGTTTGTCCAAACAATTCATTGTGTGCATACGTGTTCAAAACTATTATTACAATACTAATGCATTACTAAAAAAAGAAAAGAAAAATATAATGAAATAAATAAATAATAGAAAGTTATACATATATACCAAAATATATGTATAACTTTGGTATACTAGAGTTGGTAGTGTTTTTTTTAATATAAAATAATACTTTTAGTCAGACAGGATGCATTGAAGTGGCAGTAAAGACATGTATAATGTTACACAAGATTTCTGTTTCAACTAAATGCTATTCTTTTGAACTTTTTACTCATTAATAAATCCTTTTAAAAATAGTTTCCACACTACTTTGAAATTTAAAGATTAAGCAGCACAGCTGCTTTTAGCATTGATATTAATAATCATAGTACTAATACATGTTTCTTGAGCATCAAATCAGCATATTAGAATGATTTGTAATATGATTATATCACGTGACACTGAAGACTGGAGTAATGATGCTGAAAATTCTGCTTTGTCATCACAGAAATAAATTGTATTTTAAAATATATTCGAATAAAATTGTAATTTTTTTTTTTTTTTTTTTAAATACTGTTTTTATTATAATATTTATTTTAGTAATACTGATATGTTTCTACCATACCAATAAAGCTGCATGAATGCGATTCAGGTTTTGATGAATTGTGTGGTCACTGTAACTTTGGTCAAGGGTTACTCAGAAAACACTGTGTAAGCACTTGAGAAGAAGACATAGTGCTGTGTTTGACTTCACCTGCACTCATCACAAGAGCTCTCTGCTAATGGAGCCTGTGAAAGGAAGTGCAGGACATTAAATATGCATTACAAATGGTTTTGATGGTCCTCTTATTTAAAGGCAGAGACGAGAAAGCCTTGTACGATTAAAGCGCAGTGAAAAGAAAGAAATAAACATCACCACATCTACTCCAACTAAATTCTAGTAAGCTTCTACCACTCTTTGTTCAGACAGTCAGCAAAACAATTAAATAAAATAAATAAAAATCAGATTTGTGGACTATCTGCCTCAAATCATTTTAGTTGTTTGCAATATGAGAAGCAAAAAGCTGCATTTTTACAATCCTGTTTCAAACCACATCCAACTGTGGTTTGAAAGGTGTAAACAGATTCAGTTTCAATTATGCGTTTACATTTATGAATATATCAGACGCTTTTATCCCAAGCGATGTACAAATAGAAAAGCATAAGCATAATTTCATTACTGACTCGCAAAGAGAGTCAGTCTTAAAACTGATATATTTTAAAACCAAATTAAAATTCAATGGAAGCTTGTTTCTGTCACACAAAAAAAAACAAAAAAAAAACTTTTATCTCAGATTTCTGACTTTTTTCCTCGCAATTTCAAGTTTACATCTCACGATTCTGAGAAAAAAAGTTCAATGCAAGAAAAAAAGTATTTAACCTGGAGATCTAAACTCACAATTCTGACTTTTTCTCTAAGAATTGCGGGATCTAAACTCACAATTGCGAGTTATAAAGTATGAATTGAGAGATAAAAATTCGCAATCCTTCCATAGAATCGGATGCAGTCTGATCAAAACCTTAAAAGCATCTGTTTGGAGAATACTTAACCGAGATGATATTTTGGGAATATTTTCCCTGTTTTGAATGTGTGCACCTGCTCGATCCCAGTCTGAGAAAGACATGCTGTGTGCACGCAGCTCTCCACGTGACTCCAGCATGAGGCCATCGATGGGTAACGTTTCGTTACACTTACGTTGCCTTTAAGGAAAAGCAATCAAGCCCCGCTCAAAGCGCTGGGAACAGACTGGGCGAAACGAGGGCGGCTCTTTGATAGGCATGTAGCGGCTGACTGCGGTTGGGAACTGGCCCGGGCTACTCGCTCCACACACTTACGCACACAGACCGCACACACCAGCTCCTCATCACACACTTCATCATTAGTCCTCAGAGAGCTCTGGAGAACCAAAACAATGAATTACTGAATCAAAACTAAATGAGGCGCTTTGAAAATCAGAAGGATACTACATGTCCTGTTTCTATGAGAATATCTCATGTATCATATCTCGTGTTTGGGAAATGTTACGCCCCTTACTGTAACTACGAGTTCCAACACAGTACTAACGCAACTCAACCAGGTTTTGCCCTTTTCTTGAGTATGCTTTGGACGGTAATTATTTAAATTAGGGATTATGTGCCCAGAAGAATACTCAAGGCTACAATCAAGACTATTCGGGGAGTTCAGAAACAGTGACACTGATATAGAGAATAACTCCCTCTGGAGTGGACTTTGTAACTTTTTTTCATGGTCAAACAGCAACGTTACACACTAAAGAAAGTTGAAAATGTAACAAAGCACAATAGGACCCCTTTAAAAGGATTTGAATACATTAAACTCTTCAAGATTTATCTTGTAACCGATTCAAGGCAAATGGAGCGGCATATCTGCCATTTTACCCTGTTAATTCATAAGAATTGTATATGCAGGTTATGCCGTCAGTTATGCCCTTGTGGAAACATGGATCTATTAAAATTTTACATATGGATCCCTGACCAGGTATCCATCAAACCAGTAACTACGTGAGGGATCAGCGTTAATAGAAGACGGGTGCACATCACTGGACTCTCAGTCTCGTAAATATCAACACCACCGCCATCTGTCACAGGTCACTGAGAGCTATTTAGGGGGGAATAACTAACCCGTGCTGAGCTATGGGCGTAGGCCTCTGGAATGCAGGAGAAACGGGACAATCTTGTCTTGTAAAGCGTAGGGGAGAGGAGGTGGAGTGTTGATCGGCCGGTAAACGAGTCCTCGCGCTCCTCTAAATCTAAAGACAAACACAGACGACGAGAGGGATCTGGACAGCAGCTGCAGGCATGTCGTGGGTGTGAAGGCAAAGGTCAAAGGTGAACTGTTATGATTGGCTATATGTGAATCCTCCTGAAGGCCCTGAACACAGCCTGACAAAACAGCCTACAGAAGACACACGCTGAACAACTGAGTCTCTGTGTACAACTGGACCAACTATTCAGGAACATTCTGGGCATGATGTGCACACAGGCCTTTCATAAGATCTGACATTTGCTATTGTGCAATGAGTTTGGAGTCAAAGCAGTTTAATTCCAGGGATCTGAAGGGACACATCTAAAGTCTGTTTACATAATATGGACACATTCTGTATGTATACAGCAGACTGATCTGCCCTGTGATCTGGGATGAAACATGCACACATCTCATGACAGCAGATCTAAGGTATCAGATCGCATAACAGTTTGTATATAGGAGCACTACAATGTGCGATTAGGACAATTCTCAGGGCCTGGTCAGTCAGGGTTACATTTTGATGGTCCACTTTAGATATTCTACTAACTATAAGTAACTTCGCAACTACATATCAACTAACTCTCAGAGTATTAGGGATGGGTTAGTAGAATAAGTTGACATTTACTTGCAAAGTTACTTACAGTTAGCAGAATGTCTAAAGTGGACCATTGAAATAAAGTGCTGCCAAATTCTGCGCTCCGAACCCATCCCCACCCCCCCGCACCCTGTTTGTATGTAAACTAGCTGTATAGAGAATGTTTCCTTTGTGTCCGGGTAAATCTCACAAACCTTGCCAAGAACATTTTCATTGTCAAGAGTTAATCGTTCACTATTATATTTTGCCTAAAGAATATTGAATCTAATTTTGCTGTATTGTGATATTATTATCATGACAACCAAACAGCAATTTTGATTACTGTAATGCAGCGGTCAGGAACCTAACGAATTTAGGGGATTTATGTTCCTCAGTTGGTAACCCAACCTCACAGTGAAAGCCCTGCACAAATAATTCCATATTGCAACGTATTTATTGTTTGCTTTTAGTTGTCTATGGATCTAATATATTTACTATCATTGAAATGTTATAAAAAAAAATGTGTTATATATATATATATACTTTTTATTTATTTATTGCTATGGCTCTTTTGAAAAATGCATTAACCAAAAAAAAAAAAAAAACTGGTTCTTTGTTTAAAAGGTTCCTGACCCTGACTGAGAAAAAATTATGACTTATCTTATTACTGTACAGTGAAAAAAAGATTGATATATTATTTCAATAGTAATAAAGTAATGTACATCGCAGTATTTACTGCTTAATCCATGCTTTACATATCACAATATTAATATTATAAAATTTGATAAAAAAATTTAATCAAAAATTTGAAAAAAATGATGAGAAGGAAAGCTAAATAATCATGAAAATAATGGTAGTGTAATTGTAAAATACCGGTACTTGTAAAAAACCTTTACGGCCCTTAAAGTATGCTTTTATTTTGTTAATGCAAAATATCCTTTTAAATTAGATATAATATTATTATTAATAACAAAATTATATTGTAAAGCGTTAGTACATCATGTTTGTAATTTATTCTGATTCAAAATCATATTACAATTTAAAGTAAATCGCTACTGAGAATTGTAAAGTATATTTTTGCGTGACCCATTCAGTGCCTAAAGGCATTACTCCAGACCTCACTGAAGAGTACATTCCTGCAGGAGACAGGAGTTCAAGTTTGGCATTTCCTGATCCCAATCCCTCGTTTCACAGCATCATTTCCTGTCCTCACTCCACTAACCCCATCAATAAGAGAATAAAGGGCAAAGAAAAAAGCATTATTCCACAGCAGAATCCTGTCCAGAGTCAGTGTGTGATGATCAGGAATCATCTTCAACGGACATTTCCATTTCATTTCCAATTCCAACTTATCTGTGAGTGAGCCATGGCTTTTGCCACTGAATCTAAACAACACGACGAAAACATCCGGAAGACCACACACGTGAACAAACAGTCCTCAGGTAGTTAAATCCTTCAGAGGGGAAACACGAATAGTGCACCTCTGGTGTCATGTGTTAACAGATGGTGACAGTAAAAGCCTAGCATTGTGATGACAGTGCAGTGTCTCTGTGAACGCACTGATGAGAACTAAACTACAGGGTGCTGAAAGGGTTAACCGTCTCATTTTGTTGGCAAAGCTACTGGTTTCTAGCCACATAATATAGAGAGGCCCAGCCATCCATCGCAAAAAGGTTTTTAATTGAAGCCAGCTTGATGTGTAGACACGTTTATTACGTAACAGTTAGACTGCCAGCCACACAAACAGACCATAATAAAGCTCAGCTTTGCACAGCTGAACTCCAAAACGCAATTCAAACACCAATCCTGCAACAACTGTGATGAAAACGTAGCAGACGCTCTGTTTAAGAGCTTAGCTTAAATATGTGCTAACCGCACTTAGTCTCATAATAAGGAAATCAGCTGTGCCTGCAAAACGTTGGTAAAAGAAAAAATACAGTCAGAGTTGGTGAAATTAAACACAGCCAGTGAGATTCATTTAAAACTGTATTTTTTTGTAAATGCATGCTCAAAACCTGTTGGGTTCCTATTGATTCTAACTAAGTATATTAGCACTCTGAGCCTTGAAAACACATTTAAATTGTTGGAAGTTCTGCAGCCTAGGAAAACTTCATATCATGCTTCAACAAAAATAATGAGAGAGTGATCAGACTTTTGGCATATAACGGTGACTCTTTATTTATTGGCAGATCTATCTTAAAAAAATACAACTTCTTCAAACTATACTTCATCTTAAAACATGCATCACATTTACTAAAATATAGATCTGACCACTGACTTGATCATCCGTAAAGTGAGTTTTAGTGTGAAGCAGATATTGTGTGTGTGTGTGTTGACATTAGCTAGCAGTCAATTAACTCAATTTAAAATATCACCTTAAAATTTAAATATTTTTTTTTATTTATTTTTTTATGAAAACAATAAAAAAGGAATGCTATATATAAAAATAAAGAAATATATACTAAATCATAAGTAAATCAATAATAATATATACTTAAAAAAAAAAATTAATACAAATAAATAAATAAGATGTTATGGTGACACCATAATTTTCCATCATGTAAAAAAGTTAATGATATTTCAGATTTTCAAACAGTCACACTGGTTGGGGGACAAAATCAATGTATCTGACAAATATTTGACAAATTTCACCTAAACACAAGACCAAATTACAGTTTAAAAAAAAAAAATCTTTAAAAACATCACAGAGAAGTTCCCCAATTCAAAGAATAACCCATAAACATCTAGCAAACCAAAGGGTAATGCCATTTGTGGTTGACACAAGTCAGAAAATAAGTTGTGAGAGGACAAATCATTCACACAACTTTACCTCAGAGCAGATCAGATCTACTGTCAAGCTTCAACATTCCTCTCCAAACACTTCTTCTGGGCTACCGTAACTCTAACAGTCCAGTCTGATGTGTGCGCAGTGAACAGAGACTCTCCCCTCTAGTGACTGATAACAAAAAAGGCTTTTTGGTATCCAAGCTGGAGGAGTTGGCTCTTTTTCACACACCATTTCTGTCAACGCCTCTCCAATCCCATCTCCCCGTCGTCACACTTTTCTTACCCAACCATCCCAAAAATGCTGTGGGCAGGGCCGTAGCCAAATATGGGGAGGCAACGGTAAACAAGGGCTCAGCGCTGCCTCCTGACTCCCGAACCCCAAGAGTCAGAGACACCCTCAACGACACTGATAGACAGAGCCAATGCTTTTACAGTCACACGACCACAGACAGTTACAGTACGCTGACATTCTATGCCAATTCTAATGTCTTTATAGACTTAGTGGGAATTTTCTTAAATTTAGGGTTAAAACGTACATGTACATTCTATATACACATTATATACACTATCATTCAAAAGTTTGGGGTCAGTAAGATTTTTTTATATATATATATCTATATATATCTATATATATATATATATATATATATATATATATATCTATATATCTATATATCTATATATATATATATATATATATATATATATAAAAATTAATACTTTTATTCAGTAAGGATGCATTCAGTTGATAAAAAGTGACAGTAAACAAAATATTTCAATTTCAAATATATTCTGTTCTTTTGAACTGTCTATTCATGAAAGAAACAGTTTCCAAAAACATAAGAAGCAGCACAACAGGTTTCAATATTTATAATAATAATTAGAATTTTTTATTTTTTTAGAGCAGTAAATCAGCATATCAGAATGATTTCTGATAGACCATGTGACACTGAAGACTATAGTAATGATGCTGGAAAATCAGCTTTGCATCACAGGAATAAATTGGGGTTTAACATATATTCAAATAGTAAATGTTTATTTTAAATTGCAATAAAATTTTACAAAAATACTGTTTTACTGTATTATTTGAGTAAATAAACGCAGCCTTGGTGAACTTTACTTTCAAACTTCTTACCGACCCCAAACTCTTGAATGGTAGTGTATATATTATAATTTGTATATTAATTTATATATCATATCATGATCACATATCATATGTATATCATATTAAATTCATTAGCATTTTAAACTAAAATCTTGAAAATTATGGGCTCAAGATTTTCGGTTATTTATTTTTTATTTTTTTTTGCATATTCATTTAATATTATACAAGACTAATACGTTTTAACCATTTCAATCACGTTTTGCATTCAGCAGTTGGCATGATAAATTCAAATTTTAAATACAAATTTTCATTATCAAAAACTCAATAATAATTCCATGTGAGCAAGCGGGAATGTTTTTTTCTTTTAAATATCATTGCTCACTTGGGGAAAAATACAGATGGGGGAACAAATAAATCACAGCTTTCCATTTCATTCAAAAATACATCACATTATCAAAATTAAATATAATTTGTATGGACAGAACATATTAAATCAAAGAATGCAAATGATATTCTAATTGTTCATGACAGCGTGATTTGTAAACTTGGCTCTGAAAGTAAGACACAGAAAGCTATTTCGATGGATTCCAGCCCAGCATTGCGGCCAGCTAGTGTGTGGTTTCTGAGGTGTACAAATATCAGTGGACCAACAAAGATTGGCCTTGTTTTGCTCTAAGCTTGCCAGCAGCTCCTGTTAAACAGAGAAGTGCTATCTGTGGTCAAGGCATGAAGACGATAAGACATCAATTACTGAGCCATTAACATCCAACAAGAGATAAAGCATTATTATCTTAAAATGCTGCCCTCTCGTTTGTGGGCAGGTCTACTCTAATTATGGCGCTCGGTCTAATAGATAGCGACTTACTTCTCTAGTACTGGAGGGAACAAACACTGTATGGCTGTCATTCTTCTATATAAGATGCATTAATGTTGTTCACCAAAAAAATGAATAGTCTGAAACCATTACTTGTGTCGTTTTCCAATGGAAAACACAAAAGTATTAATATCCACCTCCAAAAAGCACTATAAAAGGATCCTAAACGTAATCCATACACAACATTACAAATCTTCTGAAGTCAAGTAATAGCTTTGTGTGAGGAACAGGGTGAAATGTCTCATTTGCACTTGTGTGCATTGAGGCAGGACGACTCAAGACATGGCATGCAGAGTTTGACTTCAGCAATCCCATAAATCATGTGTGCGAATAACAACTTATTTTTTGGTCTGCCCCACACAAATGATGTTGCATGACTTAAGAAGACTTGAAATATAGTGCACAAGTCACACAAGTGTAACTTTTGAAGCATAAGGAAAGACACTACAGTCAAAACCATTTTTCATGCACGGGTTAATTTTAAGATGTTGGGCTGTTTATCTTTCTGACTGTATTGGAAAGAAAACATCCAAAATGCACATTTAAGTGTTTATTTTATTACAGTATGTATTTGCGTCTGTAGATTTCAAATACAATACATATCTTTAAATGCCATTGTCTCCTGCACTGAGTCAGACATCTCCGTTTCAGTAGCACTTTCAGTACATACCAAAAACGTTCTGAAGGTTTTTACAGAGGCGTTTGTTCAAATATCATTCGCCAGATTTGTATAACGTTTTATTCCTAAAACCATGGTGAACATGTTGTTGTTTTTTTCTTCTTCTGACTGTTGACGGCATTTTCTGATTTATGGAGTTAATAAAAAGAGATATCCAAAAATTGTCAAGAAAATGAAACGGTGGCCCAGTAGTGCACAACACAACGAAACTTAAACAGCAAACATAAGCTAACAACACAACAGAAACAAGCCACAACACAAAAAAAGAAGGTCCACACAAACGGGGCCTATACTGTATAGATATGTACTTGATAAGGCTCCATTAATTGCTATATTTATCTGCTACTTACACGTGAAGTTCCTCTTTAACAACACGCAACTTCATCTTTTTTTTTTCTTTTCTTTTTAATTAAGCTTTAGACTTGATTAAGCTGAGGTATTAAATGCAGGGTCTAGTGATCTAACAAAATTAGATGTTTTAACAGTTTTTGTTGTACCAATATATTTTTATGAACCCTTGAAGTTCCAATGGGGCAATGCATTATCATTCAGCTCATTTTGCCGTGCCGTTTATAGAGGTGTGTTAAAGCTAAACATGCAAGCTTTACTAGAGGCAATGAACTAACAAAACTCTAATATTGAACAGTTTTTACAGTTCCTATATATATATATATATATTTTTTTTTTTTTTTTATGAACCCTTGAATTTAACATATGGGCAAATACATTTAGAGCCATGTTTTGCACAATTAGCCCATTATATGGTGCCGTTTCTGAGCCGCCAGAGGGTGTGTTAAAGTTAGCATGCACTTTTACAATACTAATGTTTTTGTTTTGTTTTTTGCATATATTATTACCGTTGAAATCAATTCACACCGCTGTTTCTTTAAAGGATGCTTTAAAGCTAAAATATGGGCTTCGAACTAGAGTAATGCTAACAAAATATAAAACTCCACATTTTAAACAGCTTTAACTGTACCAGGCTTTTTATATGACACTTTACATTTGCATAGCTATATAGATTACTTGAGTAAATCCAAAATCAATACATGCAGTTGAAGGGTTTATTTAAAAAAATGGTACTATAGTAAAAACATTTTTTTTTTTATGCAAAATTTGGAAATTTCCGGAAATTTTGGGGAAAAACTGGAATGCACATCCAAACTGTATTCATCTTCTTCAATATCTAGTTTTTAAAATACTTTAGAATTAAGCGTTAGAAACATTAATAGCTGCCTAATCCAGCAAAAAGTCCAGGACGCAAGTTCTCTGTTCTCGGTCTATTAGTACCAGTCATTCTCTCCTCTGACAATGTCAGCCAGTCCTTCAGTGTTGGCATAAGCTCCAGCACAAAGGCATAATGTCTGGCTGCTTATCATGTCTCTAGAGTCGGTCCTCTGGCCGCAGTCTCTCAATGGAGATGTTTGACTGTGTGATAGGCATCTAAATTCATTTGCAAATGTGCCCTTTCCATTCAGCAGTCCTACTGACTGAAGACAGGCTCTCAAGCATGCAGACGTGGGCGCTGTGTTTAAAACTTTATATCAGGATATAATAACTTTCTTGGGGTTTTTTTTCTCAAAGAAGCTTCCAAAAAACATATTACAGTATATACAAAAAAGAATAGATTTCGGTCAAAATTTTGAGCGTGCAAAAGGGCATTTCGCACGCGCGTGAACTGAGTTTTCCGGAGAAATGTTCGTCTCGCAGATAACAAAATATTTTGAGCGAACGAAAATCAATTTTGCATTTAAAATAAGTATTTGGATGTGCGCAGATGTTCTCTTTCGCAAGTGCAAAGTTTCACTTTCTAGCTCCTCTCATACCAGCCCTGAGCGCTCTCTAAGCGCAGACGGCTCGCTTGCTCAACACAACCCAGCGTTACAATATGCCATAATTCCAGCCAATCAGAGATGAGACTGCTAAATTCTGATTGGCTGGCTTGACAACCAATCACAAGACTCCCTGCATCACGACAGCAGAAGAGGAAAAATACATGGTGGAAGAGATGTTTTTTTTTAACGGCTTGAATACTTTAATTTAAGTTCAAATGTCTCCTACTCGACGACCACACGTAACGTTTCTCCGCAAAACTCAGTTCACGCGCGCGCGAAATGCCCTTTTGCACGCTCTAAATGTGATCTTGCGCGCGCAGAATTGTGACCGAAATCTAACCCCATACAAATCAGCATATTAGAATGATTTCTGAATGATCAGAAGACTGGAGAAATGATGCTAACGATTCAGCTTTGCCACAAAGGAATAAATTAAATTTGAAAATATATTCAAATACAAAACAGTTATTTTTTAAATATTTCAAAATACTACTGTTTTACTGTATTTTGGAGGAAATAAATCTTTCTTCCTCCTTCTTCCAAGAGTCTTCTTTTAAAAACATAACAAATCCAACCAACCCTAAACTTATGAATGGTATATATAGTATATGTAGCATGTGGCATCTCATAAAGGGGCATAAAACACTGCCAGGAGATGCCAGGGGCAGTTAGAGGGGCTTTGGGGTCTGGCCTCTTGACCAGAGATTTGTATTAGTTTACACCCCTCTTAAAGGTGGCAGCCTATTTCTGCTTGCCCTATTTAAAGAAAGGACTGGTCAAGAGGCTGGCAGTCTTTATAGCCTTTATAGCCTGTCATCTCAAATGGCTTCAGCTTAGAACAGAGTAGAATTTAAATGTGTGCTAAACTGACTGGAGCTCCTAAAATATGACCCCAGGGATATTAAAAATAACACAACGATACAGTCTCGACAGTTTTAAAAGTATTTTTTGGATTGCAACAATCTAAACACACTCTTGTCGAATAGATAAACATACCGCATGGGTGTTTTGGAAGATAAAATTATTTATAGTCGTAGCTGTTTTGGACATTGTGATTGGGCAGGAATGGTCTGACTGTCTCCTCGCTGCATGAATTGCACAATTCTCAGCCAACGCCTGGAATATTTCACAAAAGGCCACTGGAAGTCGACGAGGGAAATGGAGGCTTGGGACGCAGGGTAGTGCGGTGTGACTGTGGTCAAATTCCCACAGGCAAACTGGGCTCTGTGTGTTCTCTATTCAATACTGGGATTGTACAAGCCTCCAGACCACCCTCAGTACTTTCTGATGCATCACTCACACACACACACACACACACTCACACACACGCACGCACACGCACACACACACACACACACGCCAAGATCTGGTTGAAAAATCACCATTTTTAGTCTGATTAACTGGTGCTGATGAACTTATTCTCCTACTTTCTAACCATTCATGCAATGACATTGCAAAATTTATAAATATGTAAATAAATATATAAATAGCTCAAAGCATTACATTTTTGAACGACCGTAACTGTTCCAGGTTCAACAACGGTATATTGACAGCATCAGGGGATCCAAACTTTTCTGAAGTGACTCAATCGCTTTATATGGTTTACCACTGTTGGTTATTATAAACCATATAAAGTGATGAAGTCTCTTCAGAAAATTTTGGACTAAACCTCTCAATATGGATTAGTTTTATGATCTCTTTATGAACTTTTTGATGCGTCAAAGTGTCAGTAGCGTAGCTGTCAAAGGAGGGTCAGAAAGCTCACATATTTTATCAAAAAGATCTTCATTTGTGTTCTGAAGATGAACGAAAGTCTTACAAGGTTTGGAACGACACGAGGGCGAGTAATTCATGACAGAATGTTCATTTTTTGGGTGAACTAACACTTTAAGTCTAGCTATGTGAGACTAGTTGCCATTTCACCCAAGCATGGTTGGAGAAGACTTTATTATTTGCCACTACAACATTTTATAACAAATAAAGCAGAGTTGCCAACTTTTGAGTTTTGCTCGGAGTGAGATTTGTTGACGGGGGGGGGGGGGGGGGGGGGGGGGGGGGGGGGGGAGTTGTAGGCTACTGTATCACGTGCCTGACGCGCTACAGCGATCTGTCACATCTAAAAGCGCAAAAACGTTGGAAATATTGACAGAATCTGACAGCTGAGAATTTGTTCCATATCAAAAGTAACCTTCTCTGTCAAGTCTGTCGGTGTCAGTGTCCTCTTTGTCCGCGATTTTTCTCTGCGTGAGAAAATGCAGTGGTCAAATCAGTAGTTGAGCCTGAACTTGCTTATAGTAATTCGTAAATTAGTGCACATGAGTGAAAAAAATACAGCACAGAAGAATGTCTAATTTAGCGTGAGATTTCTTTGCTGAGCGTGAGACCGTGAGATTGAGGCTAAATGCGTGAGTGTCACGCCAGATGCGTGAGAGTTGGCAACCCTGATAAAGTAAAAAATAAAGCAGTCTATAATGAGAAAAAAAGTGTGTTAAACAGGATGAAAAACAGGATGTTAAACTAAAACATATACTTCCAAACCTCGACAGAATTCCATACATATCCTCCTTGAATTCCGCGCTTTGACTTTCCCTCTCCAGAGAGCTGACCCACCAAATGAGGATGTCTCAAAATCGGACAACAAATCACATGTTTAAGGAGCAGAAGCACACCACAAGTCAAAATAAGGAGGCTCGTAGCTTAGGCCACAAGGGTGTGTGGACAATTCCAGTGACAGTGCGTGTGTGAACTCTACTCGACCTCGCGATTTGTTTAAGAGGAGGACTACAAACTCATCTGATTAAATCAGTCTCTGTCACACGCACAGATTATCACAGTCGTGTACACAAACAGCTCTGTCACAAAACGTTAATACAGCCAGAATGCTGATGAATTGATGTCGGACTGACAGATGACACGGACACAGATTCTATGTGAACTCTGAGTGACCAGACTAAGGAAGTGTCATGAAACCTTGTACTCTAGACTGATCTGGCAACATCTGTGCACAGCGCACAGGAGACTCGACTCACAACTAATTTCAATAGAGTTTGGTGTAAGAATATTGCTGAGCAAGCAATACTATAGAGTGCAACAACCTAGTTGTTGCAATAACTTGCAAACCTTTAAAAACAGACCTACTATGAGCTACGAGGTTGGTAATCGATGGTATTTGCTTCGTGATGAAGCCAGCATTATTTCAGCTTATTTTCTAAATAATTGTTTGACAGTGGAAAAAACTACATTACCCATGATGCTGCACAGACAATTCCACCAATCAGAGACTCAAAACAAGCAAACACATGCCAAAAGAGCTGTTTAGCTCCGCCCACTCCCATGAAGCGCTGCGAGTGACACAGTTTGTAGCTGGTTGCACGAGGCTTTAACAAGGACTTTATTTGAATCCCTATGGAAATGGAAAATATACTTCTAGAACTCATTCCACTGAAAAAGAGGGCGGGCACTGTTGCAATCTATATTCATAAAAAAAAAACAGAGGAGTGGCTTCTTTGTGAAGATAATGTCAATTGACAGCAATTAACACTAAAATTGTTGCAATAAATAATTAAATAAATTAAAAATACAATAAATACATATATAAATAATTATTAAGTTATTAATTATAAATGATGGATGGATGGAAAATATTAGATAGATGTGAAATGTGAAACTGGAATATTTGAATTTGTCTGAAGCAAAAATAGAACTGTTTTACTACCATTCTGGCTTCACTGTGGGGAAAATCGAATCATTTCCATTCATTCGTTGAAAATGAGACTACAGTTTCACTCACCTTCCATGGAATCTTCACAGCGCTGGTTGAAGTCCTCGTAAGAATCCCAGCGAATCAGAGGATCTTGGGTATTGTAGTCCACAGAAACACTAGGCCCGTTCTCAAGGTGGTCCATTCCTATGACAGAACATCTACAGTCAGAAGCTTCTGGGCTGGGCTTTTATAGGCAAGACAAATAGTTTGTTTATGCATGGGTTGTATGGAATTACAAACCTGCGCACATATTTTCAAAAGCATATAACTATAGAATCAATTCTGAATGAGCATCTGAACGCCGTCAGCGTTAATCACAGGTTCGCGTTAAAAGTCTGATCATTTCGACGGAGGTGAATCAATCAAAATTAACTTTAGCTGGAAATAACATTATTCAAGAACCACTATAAAGCCAAAACAATCTCTGTTACCTTAAATTATATGTTTATCTCTGTAAAGCTGCTTTGAAACAATCCATTGTTAAAAGCGCTATATAAATGAAGATGACTTAACTTGACTTGACTTAATATATGCCCTATTTACAGTATTTATGTGATTCTTTATTAGCTGAAAATGAACGACAATAAAAAGAAATCTTACCTTGGATTTTTTCTGGACCGAAAGAAAATACAAATTCCACTTTTCCATATTCAGGAAATCTGTCATCTGAAAAAAAGAAATGGAATGAGCAAAGCAGTGTCATCAATACAGCCGATTTAATAATAAAAAAATAAAAAAAAAACATGAAACAACCAAATCTAGTCTCAGTCTCAAATGGCACAGCATAGTCAAAAGTCTGAGTATTCAAGACCAAATCAAAGCAAATCCAGCATGCCTTTAAATGTTTCATCAAGCTCATCTTTGCCAAAGACGATGCCCAGGTCATGAACAGCACAGGTGTGAAACTGCACTCTGAATATGACATCCCGGGACGGGCTGCGGAAGCGTTTGTGATAGCACTTGAGCTGTGGAGGACATGACAAAACACACAGAACAGGTCAAACACAGAGACTGAAAACAGTACAAGAAGTCAGCGTTAGGGGAGTCATCTTAATTATCACTAAACATTATTTTGACTTCTCCAAGTAAGAAAGAAAGTAAGCAAATAAATAAATAAGTCAGTTATCAAGCTAAATAAGTTTTTGCTGAAATTATATTTATAAATAATAGTTAAAATCGAATAAATAAGTCAGTTATCAAACTAAAGTTAGCAATAAATAAATGATAAATAATAGTTCAAATCTAATAAATAAATACAATTATAAATTATAGTTAAAATGTAATGAATTTTATTGCAGGGAATTGTGTTTGTAGTGACTTTCATAGAAACGTATCAACGCTTCGCAGGATTTACAGGCAGAAATGTGAGACTGGCAATATTGTCATGTTGTCTGAAGCATAAACAAAATAGTTTTTTACCACTTTTCTAGGAGGACGACTTTGTGGTTTTGCATTGCCAGTGTAATTCCTGTGAGTGGACTTTGCTTCACTTAAACTTGCAAACGACGATTTATGCTTCTTTGTTCAGAAATTATTTTCTGTGGTAATTGACATGGCACAAGTTGTATTGAACTTGTATTGAACCCAGAACATTCCTTTAAGAGCATGGCAAATCACTCAAATGCAATCTTGCGTCAACACACGCGCACTCTGCACAGAAAGTTCTATTCATGGGCTTGGAACGGATTGTTTGAGAGGTTTTGGATGCTGGTCGCCTCGCCTTCCCATGGTGCAGCAGAGCCAGAGATGTCAGTATAGCGAAAGTATGTAAAACAACAGAGCCTCTCCAAAACCCAGACAAGGACATAAAAATGTCCTCACTGGCCACTGAGGAAACTGTATCCCTCTTTCTGTTGCCCAAAATAACTATAATTAACCTACTTAACTTAGGGCAGATGGACGTAAAATGTACAGCTTTTCAGTTCGGAGAGTGAAACAAAACAAACACGACCGAATTGAGGAAGATGGGGGCTGGCAAAGCATTCTGCGGTTTTCCCGAACTGCAGCAGAGACTCAGTCGCACACATGGGGGGGTCCCGCCTCGGAAAAAGCGCATCTCAGTCATTCACAATCAGCAAAATGAAGCTTTTAAAAACAAAGCATTTATCTGAGAATACTAAAACAAACTACGTCGGCAATGCAATATTTTTACATTTTAATTCCTTCCTTAAATTTCACTTAAATTATGCTGATAATATAATTTGTAATCAAAATCAAAGTATTCTCACTTATGATCTCAGTTGCATTTGACACTCAAGGGAAGTATGTCTTTCATGCTAACACCTACATTGATCTATAATCTGCTTTGGCCAAAGCTCAGCGCTGCAGGTGTGGCTGGTGTTCGGCCGAGAGTCCTCTATAGATCAGCTCTGATTGATTTCAGAGAGAGTGCTCCTCTATGAGCACAGCATTATGATAAAGCACTCAGCTCATTTTGGCTTTCTCTTGCAAAAAGCTTTCTGGGGTTAAATGCAAAAAAAATCTATGCAGAGAAAAGTGTCTCTCGTCAGGAATAAATGTCTGATGGATGAGCCTCTAGACATCCTGCTTTATTATTGGCGTGTGTGGCTCTGAGAAATGGCCATAAATGGAGGGAAAACCTGTGCCAGATTTAACCCCACAAGTCAAAAGCAAAATAAAAAATAAAAAAAACAGTATGAAATTACATTTTACATAGAGATCCATAAGATTTGTTGGCCTTGTGAAATTAATCACACAACACACAATCACACAATTGTTTTACTTTAGAGTTGTTTTTTTGATTCCCATTATTCTCAGTGATGATGACTCCCATTACTGTTACATAGTTATTGGGAATTAGAAATGAACATGAACTCTATTAGTGAAAATGTAAGATTGTATTATATTATTATTATTATTTTTGTTATTATTATTATTATGTCCACAGTAAAAAAATTTTTTTTATCATTATTAATCTTACTATTATTATTTTTATTTGGTGTGATCTTGTTTTGTTAATGGTTTATGTGCAACATGCTGATTATTATTATTTAAAAAATGATAAAGGAAGTACATCAAAAAATTACCATTGTGTAAAATAAACAAAACAAAACAAAACAAAACAAAACAAAACAAAACAAAACAAATTAAATTAAAATAAAATAAAATTTGAAAATATAATTTAATATATCTTAACAGTCATGGAAATAATTTCAGAAGTTTATGGTTCGAAAATAAGCTTAATTTTCTTTATATAAAAATTTGGATTCTTTTGAATTAGGCTTGACGTATGGACCAAGGCATGTTTCTGACAGGTTTTGTGAGATTCATTCTTACCAGAATGTCTCCTTTCAGGAGCAGGCCGGGTTCGATGGTGATGCAGATGCTGGTCTGACTGTCTCCTTGGACATTACTGCAAATACCAGTCGGACACACACACGTTAACCACAAACAACCTCACATTAAAAACACAAACATGAGCCTAAACATACTTGACATATTATTTCGATTTGTATTGAACTGAAAGGGTCATCTCTACTGGTAACAACAAAGCTGTAGTCTGAGCATGGAGGAAGCTACAGGGGCCGAGTTCAGTGATGTATGGGAAAAGCACATGTGTGTGTGATTCAGAAGCCCCTAACCCCCAGACACAGAGGGCCGCCCGTGATTGGACGTCCTGAAGGCTGGGCTACATGCCAGGGAAGCATGAGCAATACCGTGTAGGAAAACATGGGGTGTTTCTTACTAGATCCCAGATGTGTAGACGGGCTGCATAGCCTGGTAGATCTTGAGGAAAGGGCGGCAACCTGAGAAACCATGAGAGAGAACAAAAACAAAATGTTAGCAGAGCTCTAAAAGCGGAATATCTAAAGGTTTTCGTCGTGGAGCAGAAATGCTCTCTCTAACTCTCTCAGGCCCTGTTTATACTAATTATATTAATATGCGTCCCAGATGATACCATCACAAGCAGAGGCAAGACTTTCTATGATGTTTATAGAATATTTTGGGGTATTTACACGGTCTCCAATGTGTCGCACTACTTGCGATCTTGAGAAAGATCAAACTACATGTAATATTTTTCGAAATATTTTTATTGGACTCTTTTTTTTCAAGCAATTGTTCTCAAACTTTGACAGGTGGTGAACCATTTTATAATAAATAACTAAAACTCCTAATAATATTTTTTTACTTTAAAAATCATTTATAATATGAATTTCAAAAGTTCCAATTTCCAATGGCCCTTGCCAATAATGGTCTCCTAATAATCCCCATCCACTGAATTGGCTCTATCACTCTCTCTCCACCTATAGCTGGTGTGTGGTGAGCGCACTGGCGCCGTTGTACTGTGGCTGTCGTCGCATCATCCAAGTGGATGCTCACACTGGTGGTGGGTGAGGAGAGACCCCGACATGATTGTAAAGCGCTTTGGGTGTACAGTAGTACGTATAGAAAAAGCGCTATATAAATGCCTCATTCAATCATATATATATATATATTTTTTTATTATATATATATATATTTTTTTTTGTGGGGAGTAAATGATTGCCAAATGGGTGAACTAATTCTTTCAAAATAATCGTAATTTGTTGTTATGTTTAGTTCATTAATCAGTCAATTCGAATAATTTGATTTTGGTGCTTTTTGTCAATAATATATATATCTTTTTTAATCACCTTAGACGACTTTACGGTCCAGCATTTTAAGAACACCACACATATCTTCTTTGGGAGGATGGATTTGATTATACTACAAATGTGATGTGGTCACATGTTTCTCTGACTACGCCTGATCAGATTCTGGACCCCGTCTACAGCTGTATTTAGCGCTGACCTCTTGTGATCGGATCACCCGAGATGTGTGTAATAGAGCAGCGTGTTGTCAGTCTGACAGGAAGGTGTCAAAAGCAGCAGGACTGGAGACGGACCCCAGAAACCTGCCTTCAACACCTCCAGGAGTCACTGACAGATGGCCCACAGCCAGAGCGTTTCAGCTCACCTCCTTTGGACTCGAAGTTTGGGATCCCGTGCATGATCACATGGTGCAGAAACAGGGGCTTGTTGTTGATCTTGATGTGGCCGGAGAGCAGACCGCTGAAGTACTGCACATACCTAGAGCAAAACACAAGATTATCAGAAATAAACAAAACTAGTGGACAACAGACAATTGGGGAGGACTAAGATATGAACAAGTGTGTACTAGAGATGTCAAAACTACTGGTACTTCTATAACAAGCCATTAAAAAAGCAGCCTAACAGAGCACGTATCCACGTTTAAGTTCATCACTTTTGTATTTTTTTGTAATATGCAGTACACAAAATACTTACATATATTAATCTTACATAAAAAAATATAAAGTAATACCCAAGTTAGTTGATTAAGGCATTAGCATTAATGCATGGCCTAACAATACCTTTATAACATTTATTAATCTAGGTTAACGTTAATTTCTACATATACTGATGCACTTTTTTATTTTATTTTAAAGTAAAATTACCATTAGTTAAATGTTAACAAATTAAACCGTATTTCTGTTACTATATACAGTAAATGTTTACAAAAAAAATATATGTCTAGAAAAATAAGAATAATTAATATTTACTGAATATTTTGTATATTTGCCATTTTTAAATAAAGGACCTATTGGACATCATGTACATTTTTGCTTCGGTATAAAACTTTTATGGAGAATCATAAAATGTCAATGGCATTGCTATCTGCTACTGAATTTATCGTGACAACGAAACACAGATGCACCTGTTGTATAATCTTGCTGAGTGTGTGAAAGTCTCGGGTTTCCAGCAAAAGACATATTCATGTGAGTGTGTATTACATATCTAAACACTGTTGTCAAGACCATTTAGGGTCATAAGACTGCAGTTGAGGAGCGTTTTTTTGCTGTGTTTCCGAACCCTCAGCACAGATGTTAGGTTTTATAAACAGGAAAAAGCATTTTTCTTCTTGAACGTTGAGGTTGTGTCTCTGGAGAGGGACAGTGACCAGTGTTTCTGCATCTTCCTGGCAGATCGCCCGAGGACTGGTTTCCCATGAACATTCAGTTGTTCCAGGGCCCCTCTGTTCCAAAAATCACAAGCTTCTTCTTTAGTCCTGGAGCAAGCTCTTACCATGACTCTGCTTTTCCATTTTCCATGAAGGGAGCACAAGTATGTGCCCCAATGAAATCTAGTTTTAATGAAGCCTGAAGAGCCAGTGCTTCCATATACAGATGGAATGCTTGATTCTGTAAAAGCAGCACATCCGTGGCCAAGTGTTCCCTTATGAGGCATAAATGGGTGTGTGTAGAGGCATGTGCTCCAGCACAAAGTGCAGGTACACGTTTATCAGCGTAACATCCATTGGGATCCAAAAATCATTGAAACTACTAGTGGAAAAACATTCTTTTCTATAATATAACATTTGTTGTTGCAAATGATATAATCACCATTGCAATCTGAGTGAAAGGCTGAACTGGAAAGCACTGGAGCTGACATGACCAAAACCTAATGTTCATGTTCTCCAGCATAATTTCGAGATGTTCCAGAGAACAGCAAGAACATCTGTTCAAAGAACGTCACATGATCAATACCCCTCATTTTACTTATTTAAATGGGACCTATTATGCCCTTTTTCAAAGTCTTGATTTAGTTTTTGGGGTCTACTAGAATAGGTTTTCATCATTCATTATTTTTCACATATTTTACATTGTTGCAGCACCTCTCTTCTTAGTCTTTCAGTAACACTCTTGGTCGGCTGGCCCAGTGTGTTGCGATTGGTCACCCGCTTCAAGCTTGTTTGGTAAATGTCACGCCTCTTACCGTAACCATGAGTTTTTAAAACACTACTAATGTAACTCAACCTGGCCTCGCCCACGTCCTTTTTGCGTATGCCTTTAGCGGGAGTGAGGAATATTGTGACGTGTGCACCCCAAAGTTGGGGAGAGTTAGATTGATTAATGTTTTTGAAAGAAGTCTCTTCTGCTCACCCAGCCTGCATTTATTTGATCGAAAATACAGTAAAACAGCAATATTGTGAAACAATATTACAATTTAAAACTTTTTTTTCCCCTATTTTAATATGTAATTTATATCTGTGATGCAAAGCTGAACATTCAGCATCATTACTCCAGTCTTCAGTGTCACATGATCCTTCAGAAATCATTCTAATATGCTGATTTGCTGCTCAAGAAAGATTTCTCATTATTATTATCACTGTTGAAAATATTTATGCAGCGCAATTTTGTGGAAATTGTCATCGTTTTTCAGGATTCTTTAGTACAGCATTTTAACAACTTTTGTAACATTATAAATGTCTTTACTGTCTCTTTCGATCAAAGTGCGCCCTTGCAAAAGTATACATTTCTTTAAAAATTAAATCTTGCTGACCCCAAACCTTTGAATGGTAGCATTTTTTTTTTCAAGTATTAGCAATCACGGTGAATTGGATTGCAACTGCAGCAATAGTTTGAGCACATCTGATCTGAGACCTGGTTGTAATGAGAGATATGTTATTTGCATACAGAATGATAGTGCCGGTAATGAGGCAAGATCAGACATGAGGCGCTCAGAAAGAGATTACGTAACTTTTTTTTTTTTTTTTAAGGACATACCACACTGCCATAGGGTATGGTTAGGTAAACAACACATAACCCAACTTATCCTAACAAAACTACACAAGCAACGTGTGCATGATTGGGGCACCGTTATCTGGAGGTGAAGCTCATAAATTTGAACAATGGCTGAAACTGAATGCTCACAATGAGGGTCAAACTCATAAAGAACAAAGATAAGAGGTCAGATGGGGAAAACAATGCACAACTGACCTTCTCTGGGAAGGCTGACCCACAGGAAGCACTTTATCTTCATAAAACCTCTTCATGGCAAACCTGTCCAGAGCCTGGTCCGCACTGCAGAGGCACAGGAAACACGTTTGGGGAAATTTCTCCAACACATTGCAAAAAAAGACGACATATTCTTAATGAGGATCTTTGTCTAGTTTTCCAGTAAAAGTATCTAAATTGCTTCTTGAATTTACTGGAAGCTTTCTATTCATAAAAATAGCACTTTTTGCATTAGAGATGAATTTGATCAGCACTTAATTTGAGTCTTGAGACAAATCCTCCTTTGTAAAGTGATGCGTTTTGGCAGTTGCCCCCCCCCCCCCCCCCCCCCCCCGCTCATGTGTTACCTAACGTGTGGCCAGTCTTGTGATGTGGGATTAAGGTCTTTCCATAATAAGTGTTCAGAGGAGCATCTTTAACTCAATAAACAGACAGTACGCAGTCTACATGTCTTACCTCGCCGATATGTTGCTGTAATGCATGTACGCAGCCACAACCACCCCTGTTCGACCTCGGTTTCCCTGCATGAAGAGAAGCAGATGGGATTATCAAATAATGCAGTACATTATTTCATGTCTCCACCATATATGTTTTTTTTTTCAGATGAAAGTCATATTAGTTTGTTTATATTTAAGAACAAACTAAGATGATTATACATGTCACATAAGTGAAATTCTAACATGGAAATACTGCCAAGAAAATACGCACACACACACAATTACTAAAATGAAAATGGAAAATATAAAAAAATCAAAAAATGTATTCAAAACATTAATACATTAAAAAATACTATATTAATGGTATTGGCTAAAATAACAGTGAAAAGGTACTTTAGAGCTGCATCAATGACCCCCCAAAAAACATGAAAGAAAAATACATGACAGAAATACAACAAAGTATTTAGTCTATGGTTTGAGTCATTTTGAACACAGTTGTGCTCTTTCTGAATGCGTGAACATTTCCACCATCAAGCCATTGCCTCGTCTTTCCACTGTTACAAAGAACAACACAGGTTGCCATAACAATACAATGTTTATGGTTTCCTGTTAAAAAGGCAGCATATTTGTGTTTATGACATTTCTGGCCCTTTATAAATCCAGATCACAACCTCTCTAGGCAGTGCTACACTTCTTGAAAGACTCAAGAAGAGTTTTACGGACAGTAATGGGTAAGATGCGCTTTGAGGGTGTGGAAAGAGTCGGGTGTATTTGAAATCAAGTGGAAATACAGTGAAATGGCTTTCTGAAAGCACTAGACCATTTCAGGATAGATGAACCAGTGGTCTAGAAGATAACCCACAAACTCCTCAAGAGGCTGGTTTCTGACGTTTATACTCACGCACAGAATCCCTTTCATTAGAGAGGCATTTAACAATACCGCTATCCTCAACAACAACATTTTACAATATAACTTCAAAATGCATTGTCATCATTCTAATGTTTATAAGTGGTAACCAGCAATGTGACTTCACCAGATCAGAGGGCGATGAAAGAGTAAATTCAAATGAATTGTTTAAGAAAACAGATTAGCTTGAGCCTCAAGACTGGGTCAGGAAAGGGCTTTAAAAACAATGGCGAAGTACTAACTTTACAAGTAAAATCAGTCATGTTTTCTCACGTAAAGACTCTGCAATTGCTTCATGAATCTCACTGTTCAGACCACCATAACCTTTGGGCCCACACCACCCCAGGTTTATTAGAAGTAGCATGAGAACGCCATCTACTGACAAAGCACAATGGGTACTATTTACAGTAACTATAGGCCTACTGTGCAGAGAGAAAACTATTATCCAAACATCAGTTTTAAAACCTAGTGCGCTTCCTTGCTGGCTATTGAAGGAGCATCAAAACTCTCATGATACCTTGTGAGACTCAAATCACAATAGATATCAATAACAAGTAACAAGTTAGCATTTTGCT
Organism: Tiaroga cobitis; assembly: GCA_030578255.1. Classification (NCBI taxonomy): domain Eukaryota; kingdom Metazoa; phylum Chordata; class Actinopteri; order Cypriniformes; family Leuciscidae; genus Tiaroga; species Tiaroga cobitis. Next base: position 48,591,804 of record CM060599.1, read on the forward strand.
AAGCTAACAAAACAATACTTTCATATGTATTAAAACGTGTAACAAATTGTAATACATATTATTTCATTTTTTCTTTTTAAATCAGTATTAAATTATAGACACACACACACACAAAAGTCGCTGTTTGGATTTAAATAGACAAACGCTTTAGAGTCTATGATGGGACCATTATTGTTGTGATTAGGCTATTATGTTTCAAGCCTGTTATATGTTTGGCAACAGTTCTTCTAATCCTAATTGATGGAGTGCTTGACTCTTGCATTGTCAATACAAGATCTTGAATTAAAAAAAGTATGCACCTCTTGATGGAATATACATAATCATAAGATTACTAGATTTACAATTACATCTATAACTGCAATTCTTTTGCTTTGGTAAACACCTTGAATAGATTTCTTTGCAGTGCATTATGGGCATTGCCCATTGCATATATCTTTGGAAGAGCTTTCAAATCATTAGTGCATTTATAATGCCTTCAAATCCAGCTCATTGTAGTTTTTTATTACATGCTGAGAACAACAACTAAAACAGTACCTTATTGTGTAAGACCACTACATTGTGACTGTCAGCATTCATCCAAGTGTCCATGGCTTTGCAGATGCTGCAGATCTTATCCAGAGCTGGAGCGTGATGGTCCGGCCAGCCAAAATCCAGCACCTCACGCAAACAAACACACAAGAACATAAGTAAGACCAAAAGAAACCAACATCTCTACATTAGATAACATAAAACAGTAAACTCTACTTACTTTGGGATTCAGCTTGGAGATATCATATCGCTTTTCACTGAGGTTAAAGAGCTGTAAAAATAATATAAATAATAGTATAAATACATAAATAAATAAAACAAAAAAATAATATATTTCTAAATAAATTATATGAATATAAATACAATTTGTAAATAATTTTTCCCAATTTTTTCATGGGATTTTTTTCTACATCTGTGATTGTATTGTAAATACTAATAAACTCAAATTAGTACTCAAAGCGGTAACACTATTTCGATAGTCCACTTTACACATTCTAGTAAATGGAAGCTTTAGCGTTAAGTTCTGCCAGGAAGACTCAATTGCTACGTCACTTATTACCTTCTTATCTATCCAATCGTGTCTAATACTTGCAGAATAAAAGACGGGTACTTACACATGTTTGAGTTCGCAGATGGTGACGCTTTCATTTACCTCCATCCTCCCCACCACCACCAGGATGGTCCCTTCCCCTCCATCCTCCCCACCACCACCAGGATGGTCCCTTCCTATACCTCCCAGGGGGTCGGCTGCGCCCCTGCCTTCGTCTTCAGGCAGGAAAAGCAGAGTCCGGACCCTCGGATTGCGAGCTATGGATGGGGCCTACACCAAAGAACTGTATTGCTTGCAGGGCTATCAATAAATGTATCTATTGTTACAGTACTTATTCTCCCGAGTCTTTCTGGTAGAACTATAACTTAGCAACTACATGTCAACTAACTCTCATTGGAGTATTAGTAGACTGCTTAATAACTGCTGATATTTTATTTTGATGGTGCCCAACAGACATAATTATAAGTAAATTTGCAACTACATGTAAACTTATTCTTCCAACCCGAACCCGAACAGTCCTCAAACAGTCTTCTATTACTCTAAAGTTGCAAAGTTACTTATAGTTAGTAGAATGTCTAAAGTGGACTAATCCAAATAAAGTGTAACCCTCAAAGCTATTGAGTTTTGAGGTCTCACCAAGTAGTTGTCACCATGTTTAGAGCGTAGCATGGTGGCCACCTCCTTTATGTTAGCGCTGTAGCTCGGTTCTTCTACATTACTGGGGAAGGTCACAGAAATGATGCGTTCTGTAATGTAGACCAGGTCCACCTCATAGTTTTCCTCCATGGCCTGGATCAAACTCAAACTCCTGCAAAAATTAGAAGACCAGATAACGGTAAGAGAACATTAGCAATAACAATGCATGTCTACAGCAAATCATTTGCTTTTTTTTCTCGGTGTCCAACAAAGGCAATTCACAACAATCACTCAAGCAAGGTCTTGTGTCTCACAGTACATGACATCATGAAATCACCATGTTTTTTCAGAAGAATGCCTCACCTCAAACATGTCAGCGCTGAACAGTCTATTAAACACATATCTGATGTTCAGTATGGTTTGAATAAAATATAGTGGGGAAAGATTGATCGCAGAGATAAACAAACGAGATATGAAAATATCCTGCATTCCGTGTGTGCAGCAGAGAAGACAAAAGAAAACAATTTGGTCACTGGTGAGGCGTAGGTCTGCCAAGGATGTAACCACAATCAGGCCCCCATCTCTGACCTCACTCTCTCCTCAGGTCTGGATTTCAAGGCAATCAGAGAGAAGTACAGCAGGAAGACGGCCATCTTTAAATCCAGTGCTCCGTTCCAAAACCTAGTAAGCTTCCTAAGCAGGCAGCATTTTGGTGTGCTCCCAAACTGAAAACTGTTTTAAAAAGTAACCTGAATTCTCTTTTTGGAGAATCCCAGAGTGCATTGTGACTAGCTTAAAATACACACACACGCACACACACACATACAATTGAATGCAATATTTTTTCATACATTGAGCATGTCTAAATGCATTCTGGTATATGCAGTACATGACTTACAAAAGTAGTCAAACCCCTTAATTTTTTCACAATTTGTTATCTGGCTGCCTTATGTTAAACTAATTTAAATTAATTGTTTTATTTTTCACATCAATCTGCACTCCATACATCATAATGACAAATCGAAAAACAAATCTGTGACAACTTTGCAAATACTGAAATAAGTGCATTGCATAAGTATTCAAACCCTTAACTCAGTACTTATTTAAAGCACCTTTACAGCCTCAAGTCTTTTTGGGTATGACGTGACAAGCTTTCCACATCTGCATTTGGGGATTTTCTGCCGTTCTTCTCCTCAGATCCTCTCAAGCTCTGTTTGGTTGGATGGTGACCGTCGGTGGACAGTCATTTTCAGGTTTCTCCAGAGATGTTTGATTGGGTTCAAGTCCAGGCTCTGGTTTGGCCACTCAAGGACAATCACAGAGTTGTAAATAAGCCTCTCTTGCATTGTCTTAGCTATGTGCTTAGGGTCATTGTCCTCTTGCCCAGTCCGAGGTTCTGAATGCTCTGGACCAGGTTTGCATTAAGGATATCTTTATATTTTGCTGTGTTGAGCAAGTTTCCCGGTCCCTGCCGCTGAAAAAAAAAAAGAAAAAGCAACAGAAAACACAGCTGATGCTGCCGCCACCACCACACCAATTACTGTTGGGATGGTGTTGTGCAGGTGATGAACAGTGCCTGGTTTTCTCCAGACATGATGCTTGTAAATGAGGTTCATCAGACCAGATAATCTTGTTTTTCACAGTCTGAAAGAGTCCTTTAGGCACGTTTTAGCAAATTCCAAGAGGGCTTTCAAGTTGTCCACTGAGGAGAGGTTTGAGTCTGGCCATTCTGCCATAAAGCCCAGATTGCTGGAGTGCTGCAGTGATGTTTGTCCTTATTCTAGTTTCCCTCATCACCATTTATGACCATGGAGCTCAACCAGAGTGGCCATCAGCTTCTTGATCACCACTCTAACCAAGGCCCTCCTCATTGATTGCTCAGTTCAGCTCTAGGAAGAGTCCTGGTTGTCCCTTACTTTTTTTATTAAGGATTATGGACGGCTACATGCTTTTGTGAACCTTCAATACAGCAGAATTGTTTGTAGTCTTCCCCAGATCTGTGTCTCGACACAATCCTGTCTCTGAGCTCTACAGGCAGTTCCTTTGACCTCATGACTTGGTTTTTGCTCTGATATGCATTTTTAGCTTTTAGACCTTTTATTGCGAGGTGTGTGTCTTTCCAAATCATACCTATTCAATTGAATTTGCCACAGGTTAACTCCAATCGAAGTGAAATTATAATGCTCCCAAGCTGAAATTCAAGTGTCCCAGAAAAGGGTATGAATACTTATGCAATGTAATTCATTCCTTTTTTTAAATAAATTTGCAATGTTATCACAAATCTGTTTTTTGCTTTGTCATCATGGTGTACGTGTAGATTAGTGTAGATTAATTGGAAGGAGGAAAAAAAATCATTTAAAGCAGTTTAACATAAGGCAGCAACATAAAATGTGAAAAAAAAAACTGAAGGGGTTTGAATACTTTTGCAAGACATCGAAAAAATGGGTTTTATGTATGTTAATTTTAATTTTTATAGTTAGTTTTTCACAATTCGTTTTACAACATGCTAACAAAGCTCTATTGAAAGCAACCATGAGTTTGCTTCCTGTGTGCTTTAGTGAAGTAGGAAGCAGACAGTAAGGCAGCTCACTATTGAGCATGCAAACCTTTAGTAAATTACGGTCAGTGTTTGAACTCTAGCTTTTGGAAAGATACCTTTTGGTGAGGCCCATTTTTGCCCTTGTTTAGCAATAAAGCCATGCATATGAAATCTGGATTTCGTCATGTTTTCTGGGGATTGCAGCTACAGTAAATCATGTAAATCTCTCTACGGCTGATTTTAATCGAAAAGCGATTCGCATTCAGTGCATTTCAGAGAAACAAATGTAAATAACACATGATTGTGAATGTTACAAGACATATAAACATTGTACTTGCACCACACTGTCTGGCAAAACACACACAACATTGCACAGCTCTCAAGAGATCTCTCTGGATGAACTCAGTGTGTGGAAAATACAAGGCGTAACAATGTCTGAACAATCCTCTAATTTTAAGGATTCCCCCCTGTTCACACAATCCTTTTGAAAGCCCATACGGTTTGTGCATTCATTCACATTTAAACAAACATATAATCATTTGCTAACCATAATCCATCTTAACCAGGTTCTAAATGCAGTGAAACAGTGCTTTAAAAAAAAGAAGTCACTATTGCCTTTTGTTTCCACTATTTGTTTTGTGGAATTGAAAACAAAAGTTTAAGCACATTTTCAACTGAGAATGGAATAAGTTATCAAGTGATGATCAAATGATGGAAAATGATGGAGCTGATTCATGTGCCTGGATCTCAAATGCTTTTCATATATTCTATGGGGATGTTTGTACCGTTAACTGTTTTGCATGATTCCTGAGTTAAATGGCAACTAAAACAACACAGATAGTGCATGCAAATAAAACAGTGCTATCAGCGGATGCAATTCATTCTTCAAAATAAGTTAAACTTCAGTACCACACAAACTCCATCTACCATTGAAAAATACATTGCCATAAAAACAAATCAAAACAGGAATGCTCTTTTTGGCAGAAAAAAAAATGGTTCTCAAAGGGTCTCGTTTTAAGGTTGTGCCCAAATGGACAGTTTCCAAAAACAAGAGACAAATAAAATAGCTGCACATGTAAATAAAGAGTAAAAATTCCCCCTGGTAGCTGAAATGGGAGCTATTTGTAGTGATGCATTTCACAAAGCATCTTCTCACAGACTGGCATGAACACACCCAACAGCTGAGAGACATAAGACCATCGGAATGGATCCGAGATCAACTCAAGTGTTATATAATTGGAGACTAATCTTTCATTTGTTTGGAATAATCTTATCTTTTGGTTTGCATCCTAGAGTGCTTTCTAGAGTGTTTTTGTTTATAAGATTCTGCCAATTCTGTTGAATATATTTTAAATGTTTCTGATCGAAATGAATGCGTATAACTATGATAACAGGGATTTGTTTTTTCCATGGGTGGGCAGTGTCTCCTTTGCTACCAGTATCTATAGCAAGCGATCACTCAAGATAAAGGTGCCATTATTAATCTAATATACGTGAGAGAGAAGCCCTTTTAGGACATCATAACTTATCCCCGGAGACTGTGTAGATGTTTTAAAACTTGTTTATTCTTTGCACATATAAACTGCTATAAAGAATGTGAGACTGGTCCAAGCAGAGTCAGATGTCAAACGGAGCTGGATTTAGGAATGCTATGAAGATCCCTTGTGATTTCACTAAAGCAGCACACATAGCAACACATGAGATATTGACTAAACTGATTTCTGATGAAAACAATGACATCTCTCACCTGGATGGCCTGTGTCGAGACTCCATGCTCTTGGAGGATTTGGTTGAGCCCTAAAAGAAAAGACAATTAGTTAAAATAAAAATAAAAATCTACTTGGGGAAACCAAGTGTCTGAACTAGATTCACAATTCCTGTAGGAGAGATCAGACAGATTTTTTTTAAACCATTTGCTGTTTTCTGTTGGTTATGTATGAACACAACACAACACACACACTATATTTATGCAATGTAAAAATGCAAATATGCTTAAATAGATGCAAGACGAGATCATGCATGAAAATATTTGCTGTCAGTTTTGATTTCTGAACATTTTTTCAATGTAGGCCAAAGTCAATAGAAGATTTTTTAAACTTTAATCTTACATTTCGTAAAAGTATAAAGTTTACAAATCCAAAAATGTTAAGATTGCTGATATGATGTCAATGTATTCACAAAACAATGTAATGATTCCATTAATGAATGCCATTTTTACTCAAAAATCTAGTAAAAAAAATACTATACATTAACAAAGATATCGGTAGAGTTTGGAATCAACACAACACACAGAGAACATTCTGTTCATTTTATGCAGATAATCTCGAAATGACCAAATAATGTCCAATTATTCAGCCTGGCCGATACATCGGACTAATAATGATCTCACACACACGACAGTTTCCAGATGTTTTTAGCCCATTTCCTGTTTAAAAATGACCATAAACCAGTTATCCAAATGGGAGGTTTACTCTTCATCTCCAGACCTTAGGCTGTTCTGCTGATTACACCAATGAAAAGGCCATTTGTTTGGACAGTTTATTTTTGTTTCTCCATATGCAAAACTGTGTCAATACAGGTTGAAGAGAGCTGATGTGAGCGTGTGGTCTGTATCTAACATTGAACATGTCATCTCAGCTGTATATACTGTAAAGGCAATGACAGCCTGTGAGGTGAGGTGAGGGAACGAAATTATATGGATTTCACACTGGAGACATTGAAAGGTGAAGTGTGTAATTTCTGCACTATTTTTTGCAATTTGGTTTGGTGCTGGTAGAGGGACAAAAATACACGTTTCACCTTTAATATCACATCTAGATACAAAGAAAAGTTAACGTGTTAATGGTCTCACTCTGAGTCTTACAAAAGTAAGAGAAGCCTCAGAAGAATGCGTGCTATGCTCACCGTCGAAATGACATACTAGTGTATGACTGACATGACTAAAAAGGAACAATGCTTACTAAGAAAACCCAGAATCCAACGTATAATTATACACAGTGCTGGGGCCTTTTCTAGAAACTGTATAGACTTTGTATGCGGTTTCCCATATGTAGCAGTCTTAGAATAGTACAGAATAACTTGAGGAAGTGAAATGATGGGAACATTTCAAGTTCAAATGTCTTCAAAAAGAAAACATTTACTGAGGTTTGAATCTGGTTCAACTGGGACATTGCTTAATGAGCGATGCCATACAGTAGTGCATAACTAAAATTGTTTTTTTTTTACTATAATATTCACTACAGAAATTGCCAGGATTATAGTGTCTAACAAAGCCCATTTGCTATTCCATTTGGTTAACAAAATATGGAATGGCATTGAAAAATGACTGTTTTCAAAAAGTCCCACCCCAAACGCATGCAACTGGTTGAGTCAATGTCGCTGTGACAAGGCAACCCTCCCTCCATCCAAAAAATAAATAAATAAACAAAAAAATTCCAATGAAACGCATCAAAACTTAAAAAAAATCAAAAAAAAATCACACACATCACCTAATTTCCATGCCTTTTACAGGTCTGGAAATCAAAACATTGACTGTGGGAACTCTGTACATTTTAATTAATTAATTATCTTAAATAAAGACTTAAAGGAACTGTCCACCTAAAATTTTTAATTCTGTCATTATTACTCACCCTCATGCCTTTAAAACCTATTTGACTTTTTGTTTCTTCTGTGGGACACAAAGAAGATCATTTTTAATAAAGTGTCAATGTTTTTGTTCATACAATGAAAGACAATGGGGTCTAAAATAACAGTGACTTTAATTGTGTAAAAACGGTCAAAACATTCTTCAAAATATCTTCTTTCCACAGAACAAGTCATGATGACATGATGGCGAGTGAACGATGACAGACTTTTTATTTTTGGGTGTCTATCACTTTAAGTGCCTATTTACGCTGTGTGTGTGTGTATATATATATATATATATATATATATATCAGTGTTATTTTTTCATAGTCTTTCTACTTCAAAATTTCACGTTTAACTCAATGTGTAATTAATTAAATTAATTCTTTGTAACTCAGTGACAGTTTTTTCAAAGCAAATTTTTCTTTCAGTGTAGGAGAATTCATTAAGTAAAATGTTCCCACACAGCATTAGTTTCCTAAATAATCCTCTTTTCCGAGAATCCAAAAAAATCTACTACAATATTGTTTTCACATATAGTACTTAGAGACCAATCAAGCTTCAAATGATCAGACTGTAAAAAGACCATTAACACATTTGGAAGTGTAACACACTTTTGTGTGTATATATTACTGGGCCAGGCCATTATGAACACTCATAAAGCGAAAAGAAACACAGATAAGCCATACCAAAAGAGATTGCCAAAGTCGCTCACTTATAGCCCGAGCAAGATATTGCGACACACTCGAGTAAAACACCCTTGGCATTGCAAACCCCCTTTCTCCATCCACAGGGTCCACCTTCCATCTCTCGCCACACCGTGCCCGGCTCCAAAAACATTCCCTTAATCAGCCGATAATTGCGACCCCCAGAAGGACGGCCAAGAAAGGGTGGGTGGGGGGTTGGACGGGGTCTCAGCCAGGCTTGATCAAAACCAGCTGGAATCGCTGCTTTCGAGCGGGCCCGACAAATGAACAATCAGAGAGTGCAGGGAAGAAAGCGAGGGATAGCTTTGAGGGAAAAGTTGCAACTGCACAAAGACCAACACTCTTAAAAATAAAGGCTTTTGATTGGCACGAAGAACCTTAAACATCCATTGAACCTTTCCATTGCAAGGTTCTTTAAAGTGGAAAAGTTATTTTAAGAACTGTTCACTGAAAACCCAAAACGGTTCTTCTATTGCATCGCTGCGGAAGCTCCCTTTTGGAACATTGTATTTTTAAAGCGTACAATCAAAGTCAGGCGGAAACCTGAAGGCCTACCTTAAACAGGTAACCCGTACTCCACCTCCACGCATCACGCAAGGAGGACAAGCGCCTCCGTAGGGAGCCGCTGGGATTCATGGTCGGGAAATAACGCTTCCCTTCTTCTTGCATTCCCCTTTTCCCGAAGCGCGCCCCACGTTCCTGGCTCTATTTTGGTTCTGCGCTGTGCCGAAGATGCCACATGCCTGGCGTCAAACTCAAGCGGACCGCAGCTTTCTTCCTTCTCCCACTTGCAGAGTTACTCTTTCCCTTGTTTTGTTCCCTCCCGCCTCCCTCTCCGGCCCCTCCTTGCTCCTCGGCACCTCTCCCCTCCCTCTTTCCCATGCTGTGCGTGTGTGTGCTGCTGCCACCCGCGTTTGTTTGGATCTTCCATCTAGCCTTTGCTCTCTCTCTGGGTCACACACTCAGCAGCTGACTGGAGGAGATGATCATTCTGACCTCACAACTTCAACAATTCACAGTTGTGTCACCTCTAGGAAACCATGGCCCATCACCTCGCTTTCTCTAGAATATAAATGTAGTATATACAGAATATAAAGAGGTCAAATCAGACTTTTTTTTTTTTTTATACATAGTTTTTATCCCTGAGGTCCACTTAGGATGCTAAAAATAGCTGTAATTTTTGGTCATGATCATTTTCCATCCTCTCGCTGACCCTGAAGCACGCTGTGTTATTTTGCAGCCATGTCTTTAAGACTTCTATGTGAAATAGACCTTTTTCACATAGTGTGATGATGCATTTCCACAGTTATTAACATTGCAAATCTAGCCAAGTATTTTATATTTTAATTTTTTATTGATGGATCTCTTGATGGAAATAACATCACAATTTTTATGTTCATCAAGAGGTGCATTCATTTTTGGTCAATATCTTGTATTGACAATGCAAGAGTCCAGCACTCTGTAAAGTCTCCTCCAGCACATCCCAAAGACTTTCAATGAATTTAAGGTCTGGACTCAGAGGTGCCGATTCATGTGTGAAAATGATTCTTCATGCTCCTCCCAACCATTCTTTCACAATTTGAGCCTGATGAATCTTGATATTGTCATCCTGGAATATGCCCATGATGTGCCTTCCTACAGGATTGTTTAAGAAATGAAAAGCTACACACTTCACCATTTTTATATTTAATTTCTATAGCAAGTACACTCTTAAAATTTGACTAAATGCACATTTACACATTTAAAATTTTAAGGCCTATAATATTGATGACTCATCCTGCACCAATGGGCAATAAATCAAATGCTCCAAAGAATGAGAGAATGTCCCACCCCAATATCACCTGACAGCGGGTAAAAGCAGCAGATAGCAAATCAGCTTGCAGTATAACTGTGACAAGCCCTTTCATATGTCCAGCTGTCACTTCCTGTTTCAATAGGAAATACATTAACACAGTAAAGAAACAGCCCAAAACTGAAAATATAAAAATAAAAGCTAATTCAAAATATTAATAAACATTAAAACAGTATATACAGAATATTAAACTAACCCAAATGATTAGAGTTACGTTAAAAATAAACATCACAGATAGGATTTGATGAACTTTAAACATTTTACTTTTGCAAGTTCTAGAGTTTATAGATAATAGCATCTACACTTCCTCCATATTACCTCGCTGTGGCTTTATGGACCAAATTTCTGAATACTAAATAGGTGTTGTTGACGTGTAAATGTGGGCGGCTGTACGCTACTGTCTTCATCGGTTTGACGTCAGAAGATAAGAAAGTATCTTTGCGGTTCAGTCTTCAATAAATGCTCTTTTTACTATATGGAGGACGTTTTCATAGTACAATGAAGCCTTTATATGAAAAGTTGAAGAACAATGGGATTCCTCATAATACGACTCATCCAAATCAGAGCCAGAAAGAATACTATGCAAATCCAATGACTATAGTCAAGCCAAAGCCAATTTCAAAACATATCTATCTCAATCACTGCTTCAGAGCAGGAGAATTATGGTCTAAATGAGAAATGAGGGAAAAACAGGCAAGCATATTATCAAGCTCTCCTTGAAAGACAAGCTCTTGAACTAAAACCATGACACAGGAAGTCATATGACAAAATGATTTTGAGATTCAAAAGGTTTGTTATTGAGAATCAAAGACATCAGCATAACCACAACTAACTGACCATGAGAGACTCTTGAGGTGAGGGTGGTGCAGGTTTCCCATGATGCCTAAAGAGTGAGTAATACTGCTTAACAGCTGCAAACATACACTGCTCCAAACATCTAGAGAGCTATATTCTGGATTATTTACAGATACGCACAATGCCAAGAATAATGCAGCATGATAAATTACAAGCTCAATGTATTTTAATTCACAGCAATATACTACAGCTTTTTGGCATCATGGCACTAAAGCCGAAGAAGCCTGGAGGAATCAGTTTGAATTTAAATTAAGCCCCTTTGTGGCGAGCAGGACAAGGGCGAGGCCCGAGAGAGAACGGCGCGAGGCCGGTGGCGTGATTGATAATGAGCAACGCCTGCACAACGCACCGGTCTCGCATCTCTCACGGAGGAGCGGATGCATAAAGGAGGAGCGACGACAGTGGAGATACGAGACCGGTGCGTCAAGCAGGTGTTGCTCATTATCAATCACCGGCCTCGCGCCGTTCTCTCACGGCCCTCGGCCTCGTCCTGCTCGCCACACCCCTCGTTCAGTATCGGCCGGCACAGTTTTTGTGAGGTGTTGGCACTCGTTGGACAATGTCAGACGTATTTTGGATGATTGAGGATGATGAATCGGCAGAGCGAAATCTGATTGGCTGTTCAGCTTAGTGAATGAGTCATTGCACAGTAATAAAAGCAAAAGTGATGAAAGCGAGATGATGTCAAGACTGCACTGACAAAAGGCTATTTTAATTTTATATCATCTTACCTGAGCATTGTAATGCACACATACTTTCATAACAACATCAGCTGCCTGGAATGAGGAAAGTGATCAGAATGGTAAGCAAGCGCTGCTTTGTTTTTGGATTGTATATATGCAGTCCTACTTTCGGTTACCCTTTTTTAAATGAAGAATATAGCCTACTGATACTTGCTGATATAGACAGATATTTCCTTACACGCAGGCGCAGAGCGCACATGCTAGCTGACAGGCACCTTTAGTCCTTTTAGTGTTTAAGTGCAACTTTTTGGCCGAGACGCAGCCGACGAGAGTCGACAACACAGTCAGCTTTCATCGCTGCTAGTACTTTTACGTCGGCTTGGTGTGTCATTAGAACTCCAGCATATCATGTTTAAAGGGTTAGTTCAGCAAAAAATGAAAATTCTGTCATTAATTGCTCACCCTCATGTCTTCCCAAATCCGCAAGATCTTCAGAACACAAATGAAGACTTTTTGATGAAATCTGAGAGCTTTCTGTCCCTCCATTGACAGCATCGCAACTGCTACTTTGACGCTTTAAAAAGTTCATACAATTTTCTGAAGAGGCTCAATCGCTTTTTATGATGAACAGATTTAATTTAGGCTTTTATTCACATTAACATTCATCAACTCACACATCAGTTGTGGTAAATGGAAGCTCAAGCATGTCCGCTTGACATGTAAGAACCAATGAGATTCATTCTCGTGTTACGCATCACGTTTGAGCTTCAGCAAGAACCAATGAGGTTCATTCTCGTGTTACGCATCACGTTTGAGCTTCAGCAAGAACCAATGAGGTTCATTCTCGTGTTACGCATCACGTTTGAGCTTCAGCAAGAACCAATGAGGTTCATTCTCGTGTTACGCATCACGTTTGAGCTTCAGCAAGAACCAATGAGGTTCATTCTCGTGTTACGCATCACGTTTGAGCTTCAGCAAGAACCAATGAGGTTCATTCTCGTGTTACGCATCACGTTTGAGCTTCAGCAAGAACCAATGAGGTTCATTCTCGTGTTACGCATCACGTTTGAGCTTCAGCAAGAACCAAAGAGAATGAGGTTCATTCTCGTGTTATTCATCACGTTTGAGCTTTCGCAAGAACCAATGAGGTTCATTCTCGTGTTATTCATCACGTTTGAGCTTTCGCAAGAACCAATGAGGTTCATTCTCGTGTTACGCATCACGTTTGAGCTTCAGCAAGAACCAATGAGGTTCATTCTTGTGTTACTCATCACGTTTGAGCTTCAGCAAGAACCAATGAGGTTAATTCTCGTGTTACGCATCACGTTTGAGCTTCAGCAAGAACCAATGAGGTTCATTCTCGTGTTACGCATCACGTTTGAGCTTCAGCAAGAACCAATGAGGTTCATTCTCGTGTTACGCATCACGTTTGAGCTTCAGCAAGAACCAATGAGGTTCATTCTCGTGTTACGCATCACGTTTGAGCTTCAGCAAGAACCAATGAGGTTCATTCTCGTGTTACGCATCACGTTTGAGCTTCAGCAAGAACCAATGAGGTTCATTCTCGTGTTACGCATCACGTTTGAGCTTCAGCAAGAACCAATGAGGTTCATTCTCATGTTACGCATCAGGTTTGAGCTTCAGCAAGAACCAATGAGGTTCATTCTCGTGTTACGCATCAGGTTTGAGCTTCAGCAAGAACCAATGAAGTTCATTCCCGTGTTACGCATCACGTTTGAGCTTCAGCAAGAACCAATGAGGTTCATTCTCGTGTTACGCATCACGTTTGAGCTTCAGCAAGAACCAATGAGGTTCATTCTCGTGTTACGCATCACGTTTGAGCTTCAGCAAGAACCAATGAGGTTCATTCTCGTGTTACGCAGCACGTTTGAGCTTCAGCAAGAACCAATGAGGTTCATTCTCGTGTTACACATCACGTTTGAGCTTCAGCAAGAACCAGTGGCATTCGATAATAATTCATATAACAATTCCATATCATAATAATTCTTAATTTTAAATCATATGAAGGCTTAATTACTTGTGGGATTACATGTTTATAATTTAATAATGAATAATAATTGAACAATTATTTTTTAATAACTATAAAGAGTTTTTCTTTGCTTGGTCGATGTGTTAAAAAAAAAGCCATGTTTGTCATTCACATGATATAACGATAAAAAAAAAAAAAAAAGAAGTCATACGCCTCTACCAACTGGCTGTGGAATGAACGAAAACATGGCAGTAATTCCACTCCAGGTAACACAGACTTTTGGACTATTAGTGGATAAGGTTTAAAACGCCCCACCCACTTTTAGTTTGTTCTTACACCCCTGGTTGCATGTAGGGCTTTGCTTTTTTCGCCATTTCCTTTGGCTAACCTCCAGCTCAATATTGTATCAATAAAACGATCTAATGATGTTTCAGGGGGATTATAAGAGTCTGTTGCTCTGTCTCTAAATCTCTGAGCATACTCATGCTCATATGGACGGCTCCAAACGAAAGTCTGAATTTTATTTGGATCAAGGCAGTTAGTCATCCACAGCTGTGTCTGGAGTGAGTGTTCTTCACCCAGGCATGAGGGGGATGAGGAACGGGGTGGACGGAGGGGCTTCTGAGAGGGGGCTGCGGCACAAGTGAACACACATGCTTGAGATACAACTCAGATCTCTTCCTCTGCTAACCAGTTAAAGGGACAGTCACCCAAAAAATGAACATCCTGTCATTATTTACTCATGTCGTTCAAACATGTATGATGTTAAAAGCAACATGAAATAACAGATGTGCTCACTTTGAACTGCTGTTGTATGGGAAGAGAGCTGAGATACATTTTCTGTTGTGTTCTTTTGGAATAAATATCATATAGGTTATTTTTGTGTCAGGTTAGGGTTGAGTGTACTGTCCCTTTAAAGCATATTCATTGGGCAGTCATTATAGGCCCAGCGAGGCTGTGTTTAGCTAATCCAACCAATAATTTGAGCTTCAGCACTCTGTGAGGTTTAGACTGGTGAAGTTTAGACTACAGAAGCTGCATAGCAACAGTGTTAGCTAAAGACCTAAATATTTATAACTTAAAGCCGTTATTTCTGAAGCTGTCAGTAATGACTTTACACCGTGTTCAAACTGACCCAACAAACGGCAACACTTCAAACATTCTTCATTTGGCTGTTGTACTTAGATTGTTGGAAACATAACCATCATGTTCACACTGACCCAACAGTGTCAATGTTCACTTTAAAGAAGGTGAGTGAAAAGGAAAAGTTTGTGGATGAAGGCAGTGTGAACTACAAAATATGCCAATGGCCATACTGATGTTAAGAAAACATACATAAACATGTCAACATTCAAACATGGTTTGAAATACTCACTGTTGTCTCTATATGTTTCAGAGGGAGGTCATTGCTGGGTGCCTGAGGTAAAGAAAACAGAAGAAAGAAAGCAGGTAAGACACTGACAAGTATAAGCAACTGGAAAGGCTTCAGGAAATCCACAAATTCTCCAGATTCAGAATGAAGAGTGAATAATTTTTTTCTATATGCACCAATGATGCATAGAAATAAACAGGAAGATTTGGATCTACCTAGTTCCCTACATATATTTTACAGAAACTGTAAACTCACTAATGAATGAACTCACTAATGATTCAAATAATCTTAAAAGCCAAGAAAGTGCATTAAAAATCCCTGCAATACTAAAAATTTTATTTCAATGCAATTCAACTAATCATAACTCAATGTACAATCAAAAATAAAAATTTGAGCAAATGTGCTCAAAGGTCATTGGTTCAATTCCCACGGAATGCATGAACTGATATATTGATAAAATCATCTTGGCCAAATGCATAAATGTAAGGTAATTTGGTAAAGTAATTCTGTCATACACGGATCAAACATCGCCCACGAGTAAAAGAGAAGACATGGGCTGGGTCCAGTGTGTAGGTGCATCACTAAACAGCTTGGGTAAATATTTAGACAAGAGCGCATAGCTCCAGCGTCACTGTGAACGAGGGGGGAATCTGCCCAGTGGCCGAGAAGGACCATATACAGAAGTTTAGCGCAGGATCTGAAGCACAGTTTATTCCCCCGTCAACCCTGAGCCAGAGAAAGGTAATTATTTATGAGGACTCTGGCCCCCAGGAATCCATGATGTCATTCATGGGCCAGCTTGAGTCTGGCTCGCCTCAGAATACCCATGTAAGTCTGAGATGGCACAAGAACACAAGAAATCACCATGTAGAGATGGCAAGACATGGGCAAGATAGTGCTGAGATCGCAATGTGCTGCTTTACTTTTCCAATAACGTGCAACTCTGCGGTTCTTTAAACTACCACTGAACTCGAGGGCACGGTTGAATAGGTCGGTAGATGTATTGGGTATAAAAGATGTGACCAGCATCCAAATAATTTAAAACCTAAAGAAAACCTTAAAAAGGTGACTTAAAAGGAAAAGTTTGTCGATGAAAGCCATGCTTGATAGCCTGGATGCCAGCCGAACTTAGCTCTGCCCACAACATTTGAGGATGGGAAGTTCGGTCTGGACTTGATCCGTTGAGAAGCAAGTATGCTCGAACCAAAGCTGTTCGGACCAATGAAATTGTCAGGGCGGGCTTTATACGATGATGGACAGATGATCAAGCGTAACGTAATCATCCACGTCACCAAAGAGCGCTTGGGTTGAATTCGTTTACAACAAAGAATGGCTGCCGCTGGAGACTTTAGATGTGTAGATTCCGCCGTCGCGTCTGTTATAGAAGATCTATGCAGCGCATTCATTTTAAAAGAGGAACAGAGAACCGCGATCAAGGCATTTGTCGATCCAATTGAGTGCAGAGGCATTTTCTTTCCTGGTTCGGTTGAAACACGCCCCATAATCACAGCCCAATGGAGCAGTATCACACTCACATTCTGACAAGAATCTGAGTATGACGACGTCAGGCTACTTGCTTGATGCACTTTGAGATCAATAATATATTATTTTATTTATATTTATATATATATATATATATATATATATATATATATATATATATATATATATATATATATATATATATATATATATATATATATATATATAATATAAACTAATATATTACATTTTTTAAATATATAAGCAAATATGATGAATTGATTATTATTTATAAAAATCACATATAATTCAAATTATTAAATAAAAATAAATAAATAAATAAATAAATAAATCATGTATCATTTTAAAATGATATATACTGCTCATACATGTATGTATATATATATATATATATATATATATATATATATATATATATATATATATATGCATGAGCAGTTTTTTGTTATATAATGCGTAAAAAAAAAATTGTGAAATGCATCCCAGGAATCCTCCAAAACCTAAAGGAGACTCAAAACAGCCTCTGCTGAAAGGCGAAACCTCAGGCTATTGAGGTCTGAGTGGTCAGTGATGTAATGTGAATCATCAAATCTCTGTGTTCCGCAAGAGACCCTACATGTCAGTCTCAATTCCTGAGAAAAAACACTCTCTAAGAGTATCTTCCAAGAGTAATAAAGATGGAGGGAAATTATACCCCAGCTGTAGAGTTTGCACTACTGCGGCCCCCAAACCGGCCTCCCAGAGCTGAGGCTCAACCGCTAACTAGAGCGCATCCGCTCTCTCGACACCGAGCGAGAGCGCTTGGCAACATCACATTTCTGTGAGCTTTTGAGCGCCTCATTATGTCCATCTAGCATGACCACCACCAAACCCATTATAGCCCTCACTGGTCACACAAAGACTTCGGTCCACTAGATGCAGTACGACTGCTGGTGGAACAACACAGAACCTGTTGAGCTGTTCTAGATCGCCTATCTCTGTTATCTGTCTCTCCTTTGCCAAGAAGTTCCTTGCAGAAGTTTTTACAAGCACATCTGATGGACAGCAGAGATTTTCAGAGAAGTTAACAACACACAATCAAAGCCAGCATGCAAATTCACAGGTAAGATAATTTCACGGATAAAGTCCCCTCAGCAACAACAAAATCTAGTTTCAAGGCAAGGCAATATGCAGATCAGACGCATGATAATGGTGCCGCTGGGAGCCTTTTTCTTCTCCACTGCTCCAAATGTTAAAACTTAGCACATTTTGCAAAATGTAACGCACTCTCTCTCATCTTGCTTTAACTGCTCTCAGTATTTTGTAAACTCTTCTCCTCTACTGCTTTCTATGTCTTTTGGTGTTTACCTTCATCTTTCTTTGATCCTCTCATCTTTTATTTTCAGAATCGACCTGAAGTGAATGTAAAAAGGAAAATATCTGAGACTACAATCATGTAAAAGTACAAAAATAAAAATAATTAAATAAATAAATAAATAAATAAATACAAAAATTTTATAAAAATACAAATGAAACGCTGTTAGACACTTTTAAATTATACTATTTAATGCACAAACTTTGGCGGCGCTAAAATACTAAACCTTCAATGAAAAGTGAATTATCTGAAACAAAAAAAGTGAAAACTAAAGAGAACAAAATGTAAAATAATAATGAATAATTCAACATATAAAAAATATAAACTACAATAACCACGGCTTACAGTATTTTTATGTATTGACTGCAGAGACTGTTTCCCAGGATATTGGGTTAAGAGTATTGCACCATAGTAACGATGGTGAGCAATATTTTGCATTGAGCAACCCTCCAAATCCTGAGTCACCACAATCTTGGATAAAAGCTGCGATTTTTGTACATCAGTGGCAAAGATTCTTAATCATCAGGCTACTATTGCCAAAGTAAAGTCAGTGCTCTGGTCTTACATGCTCAGCAAGACTTCCTTCAGGCTTATGTGGTTTAGACTGCTTCTTAAAATGTTAACAAGAACTGATCTTTCTCAGCTCCATCAGCCATACTGGAGCTTAGTGGACAACCATCCTGTACAGAGTGCGTCGGGTGAGGTCAGTTTCATCCTGTTGTTTCACAATAATTGCCTGAGTTGCTCTTGCAATCAACTTTTGAAGTCTTCCTGAAACTAAGCAGGAGAAAAAACATGCACTTTTGGATGGATGGATGGATGGATGGATGGATGGATGGATGGATATATGGATGGATGGATGGATGAAAGGATGGATGGATGGATGGATGGATGGATGGATGGATGGATGGATGGATGGATGGATGGATGGATGAAAGGATGGATGGATGGATGAAAGGATGGATGGATGGATGGATGTTGGCTTGCCTTGTTTGAAAGTAAAAAAAAAAAAAACGTTTTAAAATTTGAAGGTTTTAAACACCTCATAGATAAACAAACACATATATCTGTTTAAAATGTCACTTGTATTATTATTTTAATACATTTTATATACTATATACATATATATACTGATTAATGGACCAGATTGCAAGAACACTCACATTTTCTTAACAGAACTGTAACTCAATAAATTCTACTTCCTCTAATTTCAGTTCCACTTCCTGTGAGTGTGGCCAATTCTAATTCCGACTCATGAATTGAAAGCCAATTCTTAAGCGATGCTATGCGACAAAGTTTGAATAAGGTTTTGTGTTTTGAAAAATTCCTAGCCTTAAGTATATGAGCCACAGAATAGTGAAGCATGTCTTAGTGATCACGACTAACAAGGGCCGCCTGACAGGATTACAGGGGCAGATCTGTGCACCGACGGGCGCTCAAGTTGATCAAAAACAGAGAAATGCATGTGTGACCGACTTAATTTGGTCCAGACTGACACGGCTCATCATATGATCATACCATTCGCTTGAACCGATTCACAGAACGCAAATTATAGCCCACTTAAGTAAATACTGCAGAAAGAAAAAAAAAAAAAACACAGGGAGTTTCCTAGCAGGAAGGCACAAATTGAGTGAACAGAGCCTCCTTTAAAATGACATGTAGCTAAAATAAACGCAGACGGTACTTATGTGAAACCATGAATGCACTATTATCATTATAATTAATATTTCTATCCTAAATCCACACAGGCAGGTTAACATTTCCAAAACGAGTGTCATCTGCTACACTGATTCTATCTCATCACAATAGATTTTTTGTTTACTTTTTAAAATGGTATAATGCTATGCTCCATTCAACTGGGAAAGGCTGAATTTACCACTACTGGAAAGAGTGTAAAAGATGTACTTTGAATTTAAAAAAATGTGCAGAAACGCCCAATGTAGATTCTGCAGAGATGATGCAGATGTATGACGGTACGAAAAGATGGCAGTAACTAGAGAGATATACACAACACACCAGTTATAAACTAAAGTCTTAGTTTTTGCATCATCATAAAAGCTGTTTGAACTTGCAGAGATTTGCTGTGTAATGTTGTGATGTTTTCAACATCATCTCTGTTGAAAAATCTGCAGAACAAATGCTAGCACTGCATAGTTTACACTGCAATAGGAAACTTGTTTTATGACAATCCAAAAACCTCTTGGAAAATCCAGCTTAGGCTGGTAGTTGTGTTTTTAAAAGATGTCAGCTGGTTTCTTGAAAGTCTAAGAAGGTCTGCAGGACTCAAACAGCTATTCTTATTCAGCAGTGCTATCATTAACAAAAAACTAAAATGCAAACACATTAAATAAACAAAGAAAACAGTAATAAAATAAAATAAAATAACATTAAAATAAAATAAAATGCCAAAACCTGGCAACTCACATGTATCAAACATGTAATAGTTTTAAATATACTATTTACTTAGTGCGTTCACTTTTGCAGCCCTACAATACCAATAGTAAGATGGTCATTAGATAGTTGTTCCAAAAATAAACAAAAAAAAACATTTTAATGATCATATGCTGGTATGACCAGTTACTAGCTGATTTGTTGCTGGTCCAAGATGGTTTCCCAGCTGGTGAACATAATTTAACCAAGTACGACATGTTCCTGGATCAACATCTGCTGATCCTGGAACAACATTCCAATCTTCCAATCAGATTTGATGGACAAGTTTACACTTTATGTCAAGTTTAGGCTTATAAGCAGGGTTAGGTGTTTCTGCATCAGTGTATGGGATAGAGTGTATAGGAATAACTTATGACTAGGGTTAGGTTTAGGGGTTGGGATAGAGTTAGGACTGTTTTTGGACAGAAATGTGTTTCCAAGATCAACAAAATACATTGATCCAGGAACATGTCTTACTTGGCAAAATCCTGGTGACCTTTACCAGCGATTGATTAGCTGTGTCCAGTAAAAAGCATCGACCATGTTTCAAAACACTGAAACTGGATTTTCTAGCATGGTATATGGCTCCTTTACGGTCAGAAGCCAGGGTTATCCCACTTCTGACTTTGGATGGAAAGCAGCATAAGTGTTTGTTAAGTAGTGTACCCACAGCGAGCATATCGACAGTCACAGGAGAGACAGCGATGGGGAAGCGCTTCAGTTTGGGAGCTGAGGGTGTGTCCACGTCAGTTCGGTGAGACTGGTTCCTGCCCTCCCAATGTGGTATTCCAGCCTTTCTTCTGGGATCCCGAAATACTCTGCCTTTGTTTTGCTAGTCTGCATTTAGAACAAGGCTCCCTGTGTGCTTCTGTTTCATTTCGGCTTCATGCGGGTTAAGTTGTAGTTTTATGTTTCAGTCTGTGCCTTTATTTCCCCCCTGGAATAGCGATGATCAGCAGCTATTTGTCCCAAATCACCCCTCAGACCATAATTTGTATGCAACAGGTATAAAAGGCATTTTTAAAAGCTTTCATGTGCATTTCTGTGGGCCACAGATTTATATACCAATGAAAATTCCTTAAACCGCACAGTTAAAAGAGGCATTTTGTCAAATGTACCATGTGCTTGTCCAACTAATGATGGGAAAAACTGCCTGTTCTATGTTCAGAGTGCTTAGACATTTAGTCACTGACGTAGTTGAACTGCTTACAGAACTGCGACGATGTAGATCAGATCTGTCCTCAAACACAGTGCAGGGTTACGGAAACAAACGGAAACCACAAAGAGGAGGAGGCATTTGAAGCCAGAAGTGTATGTACACACACTTCATATTGTCTGCTGCCACCTATTGGTGGCTACGGGAAATGCATGTTCCTTCCAACAGCACAGTGCATTACTATGTTGATTTAAAGGGGTTATATCAAGAGGTATCTAAATGTAGTTTAAATGTATAGATAAAACTTTAACATACTATTTACTGTATATTGTGTACTATTTATGTACTGTAACTTCAAGCTTCGAAAAAGGCTCAGTAAATATAGAAGTTCCTTAAGCCAGCCAGACAAATATATTTGAACACGACCATTTTCACATCAACAACCACTACTGAGTGTTCAGAAAGTTAAAGGGATAGTCATCCAAAAATTACAATCCTGTCATCATTTACTCTACTTTAAGATAAAGATCAGAGGAACTAGAGCAACAACAACTAACTATAAGAGTACAGTGAGGTAAAGTCTGTCAAACCTGGGCATGTTCTGCCTGTGTAGCATCTACAGCTCTGCAGTTTCAACATTTAAAAAAGCAGTGCCAATTGTTCTATAAATCTGTCATAATTTGATGCAACTCTACAAAGAGGATGTTACCGAAGGACAAAAAAAGACAGAGAAACCTTAAAGGCACAGCTGCAAATAATGGCAGTTTAATCAGAGATTTGATAGACAATGATCAATGAAAATTAAGACAAAAAATTTGACTAATATTATTTTAAAAAATTGCCAAAACAATGACTAAATTATTATTATTAATATTCTAAAATTGTATTATAATTTACACGGATTTTATCATTATAATTATAATTTTATTTCATTATAAAAAAATTAAAAAATAATAATAATTCATTCATAAAATGTAATAATATATGTAATAATTATTTTTAATCAATATGTATATTAATTGTTTTAAAATAACTAATTAATTAAAGTAATAAAAAAACAAAGTATAGATCTGACCCCTTTTAAATGGAGAAGTCCTGAAATGGTTGACTGCTCATTTTTTAGGGGCTTGAGGGCTTGGATAGGTCATCAGAAAAATGTTGATTCCCTTGCAACCCCTCATCATATGGGATTATCTGATAACTCTGTTTTGGTTCATAAACTGTGGAAATTAGTTCTTTGAGGAGGCAAGCAGCTGTTCGGCTCAAAGATCTGGAGATATCTGTCGGCATAGAACACCTAAAAAGGACATGTTGTTTCATTCCTGTGTTCAGCACCTCAGAGTCAATTACAGTATGATTTAAATGTGTTTGGTTAATGTCCAGACATGGCTGAAACAACAACAACCTTTGGAAAAAGAATATCGACAACTAGGAGGGGAAAGTCGACCAGGTCTCCAGTGTATCTGACCCGGGGGTTGTGATGGACATTACGGCGCAGGTGAGGAACATGACATCAGTGACAGCTGCTTTTCTCTCACGGTTTTAGTGGCCACCTGCACATTTTCCGGCACAATGCAGGAGAGATGATAATTTAAACAGACAAGACGTTGTGCATTTTAGTGGCACTCTGTGTTTACATCATGCTAATGGAGGATCCGTGCCTGCCTTCCATCCCGGGAGAGTTCTACGGAAAGAATTCCGAAGATGGTATTCGGCTAAACAACTCTGAACTGTGAGAACCTGCGACAAGAAACGTCCCAAAAGCAAACCTCAGACCCTGGGTTAACGCTCACAACAGGGGAAGGACCCCACCAAACAGACTCATACATGTCAAGCAACTGCATAAAGCATCGTATGCGCGGAGAAAGCGAAGCAGAGAGCCTTAAAGGGCCTGGGCACTGAGAATATACACAGAAAGACCTGGAAAGACTGGGTCTGCTTAATGTCATCCGAGGCCCGGCATGTGTTTCACCCTCTCATGGCCAATTATGGCCAATATCACATTATGGTGAAACAGACGCAGACCAGATGGCTCTAGAGAAAGGTACTGTCCACAGCTCTGAGAGAGAGAAAGCCTGAAGCATGTCTTCAAAATACAACCAATGTAGAGAGCACGAGATAACGCCCACGTAATGTACGTGTCTGGACGTCTACTCGTGTCATATCAAGAAGTACAACACAGCAGATCACCCTGGATAGGGAACGTAATGCATCTCTGTACTTTTGTACTGACAGGGTCAGTTTATGAGTGAATCTCACAAAAACATGACCAGCCAGTTGCATAAACAAAGCCATTATGTTAAGACTGTGTCTTAAAAACTAGTATGTCTAGCAGGCTGATTTGAAAAAGTTATGAAGTCTTAAAGAAAAAAAAAATGTATGACTAACTTGTAAGACTCTTAGCCGTTTATGCAACTGGCAGGTCACATTTCACCCAATAATAATAAATAAATAATATATATATATATATATATATATATATATATATATATATATATATATATATATATATATATATTATATATATTTAAAAAGACAGAAATTACCAATACATTTTTTGCATTAATAACAATTCAGCACATACAGTATCCTGCAAAGTCTTCCAATTATTTTAATGTAATTATTGTGTGCTCCAAATACTCACAACACAACCAAATACAGAAACACGCAGCAAATAGCACAGAACACAACGGAAATGTTTCCAGAGGACCCCAATAAGGGACGAACCCAGTAAAACTGATGAAGAAGTTTTCTTAATTTGCGGTTGTTTTTTCTATTTGCATGTGTTTTCTTCAGTTGCCGCGCGTTGAGCTGAGCTCAATGATAATCATTATGACATGATATGTATTCATGTGCATAAGTACGGTGGCCGAGAGAATACATATCATGTCACAATGATTATAAAACAACAAATTACTTAAAATGTGAGAAACTTGCTTTTTGCCAAAAATAGCACCAGATCATTGATAAAATCATTAAGTTATGTTTTTTTAACACCTACAGTGAACATTTTCATCCAAAATTGTACATTCATATTGACATTTGATCGTTGTTATTCGGCCTCAGATCACATGTCCAGCCGACAGCCAGCCAACTCATTTAGTGGAGGAGAATTTACCAAACATGGAGCGAGGCGAAAGCAGGTCTACAGGATTCAGCGCGACCACAGAAATATTCCTGAATTCACTGAAAAGCCATTAAACAGGGTTGTTTTTGGCTTCACTGAGCTGCGTCATTGTAAACACAGAGAGTTCAGCAACTCTGTCCTTGCTGAAGGCAGTGTGCGTGTGTGTGTGTGTGTGTGTGTGTGTTGAGGGACAGCGGACACATTTACAAAGCTTTTCTCAACAGACTTTAGGTAAATAAATCACTTAATATTGCTGTTTGAGATGTTCATGCTGCAGGTCTAAGCCTTACATAAGCAGATTCTTAATTTGCACGTTCTATGTGGAGTTTCCTTTATAAATACAGCCACTGTTGTCCTTAAGATCAGTTTATTTGTTCTAATTTAGTGAAGTTCAGCTGCCACAGGCCTCCGCTGTAACACTCACTCACTTCAGAGAAAACACCTCAGTTTTACCTGTCAACATTTACACACAACACATTAATCTAAAGATGATCACTATAACATTCAGTCACACTTTAAATTAGGGTCCAATCCTCACTATTAACTACAATGTAGTAAGATAAGATAGTTGATAAGTTTAGGTATTGGGTAGAATTAAGAGATGTAGAATATGGTCTACATGCAGCCATTAACATGTGCTTTATAAGTACCAATATATATTAGTATTATGTATACTAATAAGCAAGTTAATAGCGAGAATCGGACCCTAAACTAAAGTGTTAATAATGTGTTAATTTTGATAAAATAATAAACATAGGAATAGATAACAAACAACATCCTGCCCTGAACCTGTCCTAATTCTAATATACATAAAATCATATATTTATAATACATATTTATATTCTCTCTCTCTCTCTCTCTCTCTCTCTCTCTCTCTCTCTCTCTCTCTCTCTCTCTCTCTCTCTCTCTCTCTCTCTCTCTCTCTCTCTCATTAAACAATATATATTTGTATTTGTTTTACATGTATGTTAATTATTTTAATAAAAAACAAAATTAAAGATGGTTTAAAAAATTATTCTATATTTGAATAGTATATATAATATATTAACAGATTATAATATTAAATTTTATGTAGAAAACATATGCATCTTTAGAGGATGTTCCATATAAAACTTTTGTCAGCACCATCAGATTTTCGGTGATGATGATTCAATAAATGGAGCTAAAAATGAGCTTGAAATCCCTTTTCTCAATTTGTCAATATTTTTGATACATTATTGATATGGCAGTACAGATAATATCTGATAATGTGGATATTTGTGATAGCAAGAAAATAAAACAACATTTTTGAGGAAATGGAAAGTGAAGAACTGAACGTTTAACATATTCAACATAATGTCCATGTCTCAGAAATCGTTTTCTTTGTCCTCCAGTTTTCACACTAGTCTTCAGAACATCAGCTTTTATAGTTCAGTTCATTTGTCTGATTTCAAGTGTGTGTTTATGGTGTGTGTGCCGACAGCGACCCTGCATACCTGCATTCACACTGCTCGCTCTACAATGCCATACTTCATCTGAGAAGTGATTGAGGGAACGAGAAAGAGAATTAAGCAAACCCTGTCCAACTCAACCCCCCCCCCCCCCCCAAAAAAAAAACAACTAAAACTATCTGTTCCATACTGAGGACACTGTGTACAACAAGAGGCTTTTTTCATGAACGCGGGTAGAGTAATGATGGATTCTGGCTTGCCTTGCGCAGGCGAGCGCACATAGGAGGACGAGGAGGAGGAGAAGGAAAGAGATCTTTTTGGAGACCAAAAACACAATTCAAACCAAAAAAGGAATGTTCACTATGCTATCGCTCATGCTTTGTTATTCCCCCTGGCTTATTTAGGTCTTGGGAGAGATCTGAACTGAAGACCCCAAGCTTTTATTTCCTTCTTATAAATATTAATGGTTGTGGGATGATACGTTCTGGCCTCCAAAATAGGCAAAAATATCTCTTTATCATCAATCTGATTAACAGAGCAGATTCCGAGAGACGACCGTTCTAGGAAACGATCAAAAACGGGTCATCAAAACAACCACAGAAGTTCTTACCAGTTCATAGTTGGCAACAGGAACGCAGGAGGAGGATACCTGCAACACAGAGAACACAACCGTCAGGACAGATTCTGGGAATTTAAAGTCTACATAACATGTTGACACATTTTACTACTGTAATATGACATATTTCCAAGGTAAATTGGACATTCAACAAGAATAAAATGCAGGGCTGGCTTTATTTGATCATTGTTGGGGTTGTGAAAAGTGGGGGATTGAAAAACAGAGACTAAAGAAGAATCCATGCCACTGGCGGTGCAACTGATTCTATTTGGATAAAAGGTTACCAAGACAAACATTTTGCTTTCAATTGGAAAAGCATGCACGGATGAATTGTGCTCAATAAGGAACATTATTGTGAATTATGAAGAAAGTACATTTTGATTTCAAACATACGGCCACAAGACACTGGTAATTTACACACAAAACAGACACGGAAAATTCACTGAATAGATGCAACTCCATCCCAATCTTAATTTATTATTATTAACATACTACTTTACTTTTATTAAAATTTAGTTTTTTTTTTACGTTTTCAGTATATCAGTAAGCTTTTATTTTAATATTTCTATTTAGATTTTTTTTTTTCAATTCTGTTTTAGTTGCTCAATAATTTTAGTACTTCATCTTATTTATTTCAGTTAATTCCCAAGGCGAATAGTTGGATTCATAATTTTGTAACAATGAAACTTAATTTAATTTGATTTAAAACACCTAATGGACAATTCAAAATCCTTCTCTGAGGCAATTGACATTCCTGATCCCAAATTATTTATTTCTCACATGACGCACATTAGTGACTTTATTTATATTGGTCAACAACTGAAATAAACGTCAATGAGTAGTGCTATTACAGATTTAAAGCAGATTTACATTTTTCATTTTGAAATAAACAATTAAATTAACAAAAATGTATATAAACAAAAACTTACTAAAACAAACTAAAATTTAAATAAAACAAAAACTGAAAATAAAATACATAAAAGCCAATTCAAAACATTTACACAATAGTATAATACTAAAATAAGACTCATGAATAAGGTTCATGTTTTAGAAGCAGGCAAACAGTGCGAAATCAGGCAACGAGAGCGCTAACCATTTCATAAACAGGATTGGAAAGTCGCTGATGTTTAAAGGTGATTTGCTTTGTCGGAACTCACAATCTGCTGAAGTCCATTATAATAGGATTGCTGCTCAGACCACTGCCACAACTAATATCCCGCCGCCCATGAACAAATGAGCTCTGTGCTTCACAAACAGGATGGCGGACCATCATTTCTGGCTCTGCTTCTACTAGAGCATTAAGAAAAACTGTTTCCAGGCAGAAATGGACCTGAGGAACACACAAACAGGATGCCTTCTCCAAAAGCACACGCAGCTGTCTATAGTCAGTCAATGACTAAACCATTCCAATTCAAATATGACTAATGAGTCAATACAACAGACAAAGCAAACAGAAATCAGACCCATTTCTCAGTAGAAATGAAAACACAAACACATTTATGTGTTATCAATTCACTCTTTCCACAAATCATGGCTTGGTGTATTTTTAGCTTCATATACTGTCATGTTATTTCTTTAAATCCATACATATTATGTATTAATTAAAGGTAATTTGGCATTTTGTGTGTGTGTGTGTAAAAATGTATTCGATCAAAAAAATACTCAAATAATAAGTCAAGAAGATATCAAGGCTGATATTACCAGATCATTCATCACACTACACTTGGAAGGTCAAGTCAAGCACATTGCATTGTGGGATACAGTGTTGCAAGGCAATAAGCAAAAAGAGGCCGTGCGTTACAGTGATTTTACCACGGGTAAGCCTGTGACTTATTGGAACCCACAAACATAACGCTGGTTTGTTTCTCACTGGTTGAGGACAAATGTGGTAAATAAATAAAGTCAAGGCAACACGGGTCAGATTGCACTTGTGTCACTATTTATGAATTCTCAGAGTTCAAGCGTGTCTTGCAAAATTTGATTCAGATGAAAGTGAGGAATTCGACATGGTCTGGAAGCCATCGGCTCTTACCATTTGTTTTGACAGCTGAATATATGTGTTCTTTTCAACCATCTGGCATTTGTGTTAAATTCGCTCGCTCCATTTAATTGCTCGTCTTAATGCTGACGGAGCACATCAGGTTTCCCAATGTCACTTTCACATTTATCAATGACCTCGACCTGTCATTGATAAAGTATTCATGAAAAAGGTGCTGAGCCTTAACTAACTGAGTTTATAGTTTAACAGGTGTCCTGCACCTGAAGATCACATGTCTTGTATTGGTGGTGTTTGCGAAGGCAAACATTATTATTAATATTGCTCATATTTAGCAATGGCATATTAACTCACCCTAGCAACACACTAAGAGCATGGGGAAAGAAATAATGCATTGGTCCGTTCCATTCAAATTTTTTCTGTGACTGTTTGCATGGTAACACTGATCAGCCTTATACTTTCATTATGTGAACAGGAAGTTTTCTCCTTAATAAGTGACATGAGACGTCAAGCATGACTAGTGCTTCTGTTTGATTTGACTTCTTGATAAAAGATGTTATTCCAGCTGTGGATGTGGAGCTGTGAAGCACATAAACACTGAAAAGCTCTCGTTTTTTCTCGCTACAGGTCTCAGCATATCTAAACCCACTCTAAACACAAATGATCAACCACTGTAAACAGGAAGACTGATAAGAGTGAAATAACAAATTTAAGCAAGCTGACATCCCACATTTTGAATAAGTAAGACAAACATGGATCCACTGCTTTTAGAACATTAGTAAAGCTTACAGTATAACAGCAGAAAATATACAACGGTCTGAAATCACATTGAAAAAACTGTGGCCAGTTGCATAAGCTTAGCCACTATGTTATTTTATGATTCAAATTAGACCAATCTACCTTCTTATGTAACTTAGGACCAGTCTTAAAAAAAAAACAAAAAAAAAAAACATTGATGACTAACTTTAAAGTGTAATTTTAACATCAGTGTAAACTAACGGCGTTTAGGGTTTCAGGTAGACCAACATAATAATCAAAAGTAAATATAAAACACTGCTTAGTCTACACTGTATGAATTACATTTATACTGATTCTTATTAAAGCTACACAAGTTATTCAGTCAAGGGCGTTGTTTGATTAACATTAAGCACACAGACGGAAGAAGGTTTATTAGGCTGCTGTCACTTTAAGAGCTGCACAGATCCAATATACTGTCACATGCACACTTTCTTTCTCAAATGTTTAGTCAAAAAAAACTGGGCTTTTTCTAATCTTTTGGAGTATTAAAATCATGCAGCTATCGCAAGCCGTTGCGCTATGCATATCACAATATTTAGATCATTTCAAAACAAAGTTGTAAAGTTGTTGAAAGTTGTAAAACAAAGGAAAGTTATGATATAAACTGAAGACTGAATAATGTAAATAAATTGTAAGAAATGAGATTGCCAACTGGCAAAAAAGTATGAAAAAGTTCTGCTCCAATATATATATGACAAATATTTCCATATACTGTACTTTTGTCATGGGTTTTTTATGATGGTGGATCATGTTTGTAAGACTACTCTACCTATGTGGGTGGTAATTGTTAATTAACCAGTCATTGTATAATTAATAAACTACGCAGCTGATTTAGGTAATCATTCTGGTGCCTTGACATGTATAACTGTTGTTGACTAATGTTAAAGAGTTTACCACTGAAGATAGTTGAAGATGGACTGAAACGTTTGCTCTTCGTTTTCTTTGTTTGTGTGCACACTCACATTTTTGTTAGTACACTTTGGTATTTTGCTGTCACTTTCTATGTGAATCTTCAGGAAAATAATTTTCAGTCCATGGAAGATTGAATTTGTTTGGTTTTGTTTCAAGACATTATATAGGCCAAATATATAAATTCACACATACATATTATAATTATTGTGCTCTGAGTCATGCTCTGAAATATGTCCCATCTTGTTCTTCTAACATCAACTCTTTTTCAGAGCAGGTCTCAATTTACTGACAGCCCGTTCTGACCAGGCACAGACATTTACAAGATCTTGCATGGAAACCATACACATCCTTATCTCCAGCCAGTCCTAATAAGACCACTGTACCACTCCATAATACTTCAGTGATAAACGGAAATCCCTCCCTAATCTCAGTCCGTCTCAGAGCTCTGCTCTAAGCCTTCCTCCAGTGGCCTGGTCTATCTCCAGACCGGATTCCATCACCTGGCCTAACTCGGCCTGCAGGCACCTGCTGATGACAGCCCGTACACCTGCTATCCATAACTAACAAACACCTTATGTCTGCGCTGAGACCTGGCCCAAACCCAGCATGCCTTCATGTCTCTGAAGATGCCTGGAATGTTTGAAACGGAGCCCTGATGACTTCTCTTTCAAAGGTCATTCTGGAAGGGCAACTTTTATTTACAATTATATTGTTAGCGATATCAAATTAAACATCAAAAATATTAAAGTATGAAACAATAGAATAACAATAAAAAAATGATTCGATTTTACTTATAACTTTGACTATGCGAATCAATTTGAACTGTCCGTTTCAGTTCATCAAGCCTGCATTTATTTGATCAAAAATACAGAAATAAAAGAGTTGTGTTGTGAAATATTACTACAAAATTTAAAATAATGGTTTTCTATTTGAATATACTTTCAAATATAATTTATTTCTGTGATGCAAAGCTGAATTTTTCAGTGTCACATGATCCTTCAGAAATCGCTGGACAAGGGCTTAAAGAACTTGAAACATGACATTTTTATGAAAACCTCAAAATGTTTTGCCGGTAGCTCGAAATTAGCCTGTGCGCATTCCGACTCATTTTGCCAGCAGCACGGATCACACACACACACAGGCATATACACATATATATCATGAAATCTCTCTTAATACTTTTAGCATGTTATTGAATATAGCAATGTTAATGTATTTGGACTAGATCTGCTATGCTGCTGATTGATGTTGATCCTGTAGCAGATCTAGGCAGGGGGAGCTGGGGGAGGTGGAGGGTTTCAGAGGAACTGCAGGACTAGTTTACAACAAACAATGAACCAGACTATTTAAATGTTGAGCAAGCAATCTCATTGGCTGCGGGATCAGCAGAGGCCAATCAGCTTGTGATACTGTATGCGGTAATGATGTGATTGCTTGCAGATTGCATGTAAAGGATTAAAAAAAAAGCATTTTCAAAGCAAAGTATATAACAAACAATGCTAAGATATATCCAAAGGCTGAAAAATGTTCGGATATTATTTTTAAGCTTTATCACCCAGTCCTGCACGGAAGCACTGACCCTGATCCTTTGACACGGGTCAGACGAGGACATTAAGAGTGCCTAGAAATCCTGAAGGAGCCCGTCTCAATGCAAGAAAACAGGCGGCTCAACTGTCAAAATACAGCTTAAAAATGTTTGGTAATAATCAGTACGATAGAAATGACAAACAACGACACTTTTTAACGGGACGTCATCACGTCACATAATGAAACTGATGAACATGTAACCCCTTGGACCCTCGTGTAAAAACGAGCACCCTGAGAGCCGCATTCATCATGTTGGCAACAGAAGCGGATTGTTGCTGGTATTCACATCACGGTTCAGTCGTGTAAATCATCCTGATGCGGTCCACCCCGAGCGTAACCTCTAGTAAATGGTTCATGCCAGGCCTTGAACCGCAGCAAGGGTGCAGGCGAACATACAAAAGGTGATAACCGCAGGTCTACTGGTGGGCAACCGCAACACTAAAAATAATCCTGACAATCATCCTGTGGTTATCCAAAAACCAAAGACAAACATAGTCATGACAGGTTGGTACAATATTCACCTGCAAGGAAAGAAATACCATCTGCTATTGGATGAATGTCCTGAAACCTAATAACTACGTGTCCTGATCGCATTTACCCTAAAAGCAAAGGAACAACCTGAGGAATTCTATAAAAACATATGGAATGATATAAGATTGTTTTGCATTGTGACATTATTTTTAGTTAGACACATTTTCCCGCAAACGCTCATTACCTGTTAACTAAACGTAATGTTAAAAAAGCTGCATTTTATGCAAATGTGAATATCATGGAGATGTTTTCCATGAGCTTCACCTTATTCCTGCTACAGACCAAAACAGGTCCTCTTCAAGCACACCATTCATCCTTTAATTTATCTTTCCAGCTTGATATTATGGTACACAACACTTTGAAAAAAATCTTTATAGTCTCATCTTCCATTGATCTAAAGAATGGTTTGTAGAAAAACTGCAACAGTGCATCCAAATAAAATCATTTACAACATATTTTGTTTTTGAAGAGTTGTAATGGATAGTAAGGGAACATCATCAACTTTCTAATAAACCTGACATTGTATACTATACATACTGTTGGATCTCTATTGGCTTATGTTTCTCACTAGTAAGTCGCTTTGGATAAAAGTGTCTGCTACTGTAAATGAATAAATGTAAAAGTAAGTGTGAATAGATATCGGAAAAAACTGACATTGCAATATTTAGCAATATTTAGTTTTTCTGCAATATATTGTGATATGACAACAATTTCACCAGATGATTTGAATAGGTCTATTTGTTAAGAATTAATCATTATAGGATGATTGGGGTAGTTTCGCAGCGGACTGATTCTGTATAGAAAATAATAAACAAATTACAAGCATAGATAATAATAATAATAATAATAATAATAATAAACAGAGCAAAATGACTTGCAATTTAGACTTTATAACTCACAATTGCAGGTTTCTATCCAATTCTTTTTAACACAGAATTGTGAGTTTGTATCATGCAATTCTGACTATTTTTTAAATATAACAAAAAAAAATGTGCACACACACACACACACACACAAAACAACTATCCAAACTTCTTGGCTGGCATGTCGGTGATGCAAAGCCAGTGCGCTTTTCTGTGCGGAAAAGAAAGAGAAAGAAAGCGAGCGAGGGAACGAGACAGAAAGGGGAGTGGATGTGTGTTGATAACACTGGAGTGTACAAATGAATATTACATAATGAGCGGTAATTGTGTTGTTGCATTCCTCGCATGCTTGCGTTAACAAGATTAAACCGAGACCTGCTGCATTCAGACAGAAGCCTGCATCACGTGTGCTGGAGAAAAACACATCACAACCTTCTTTCACTCTTTCCCCGCCAGCCTTTTTTCAAAAAGTGCCAGCCATCGCCAACATTTTTGATCATTTTCTCTGAACATGCAATATATAGAATAATTATTTATTTTTTTTTATCAACACTTCATTATAGGCAAGTTTAATGAAAAAAAGCAACATTTTGAACAAAAAGCTGAGAAAAAAAGCCTTTTATTTCAAAGACTACAACGTGCATAAGCAATGCTTTATATCACTTGTTTCTGTCTGTGTTTTGATCCGGGGATTCTCTACTCTTTTTTCGGCCCCTACCGTATAACAGTAAAAACACGGAAAGCCGGGAACCGTTGTCTCATAAATGACGGAAAATTCCATCAATGGCAAGGAAAGAGTTAAAGGGATAGTTTAAAATGAAAATGATAGTTCTATCAAGGACACAATAGTTTGCTGTGCCATTAGGAACAGAGCAAAATTCAATTTGTTCATGATGCTAATTTCATTTTTGGCTGAACCATTCCTCCAAAATAAGTTTTAGGAAATTAAATTGTAGTTGTGGTGGATGGAAACCACTCTCAACAATTCTGAACTCAAAAACACAAGCTCCTTCATGTGCATCCAAGAGGATGGAATATTTGCATTTGGCACCAAAGAAACACAGAAAGAAAGAAATACTTGCTAGACTAAGGAGGCTTGATGTGGTATAATGCATTCCAACACCAAATTTTCAAGACCAAATGGACTTCCATAACTTTGGTGATGATTACTGTATAATGACTTTTTATAAATGATCATCACCACCACCACATAATTTCAGGATAATTTCTAAAGTATTTTTTTTTAAGCCTGAGCATAACTACATAGGCGAAACTATAAGCAGAGGCTGGATTGGATGTTGAAAGTCATTTCAGAGGTTCAGGAAAAGTTTTGACAATTTTTTTTTTTTTAAAGCATGCGATGAGGAATTATGCATGATAAGACCAGGAATGTGTATAAAAAATTAGTAAAAAGAGTTAACCGTGCTAACTTCAAAGTTTCCATACATACACTATTTACTGATATTTTCAGAAGAGCAACAGCACAACCAAGAGTAGCTAATATTAAGCCATAACGTATTGTCTGTTTACAATTCACCGGCTTTGCCATGCCATGGAAGAGTGGAAAAATAGCGGAGTCATTTCCTCAACAAAAAAAAAAAGAAAAGAAAAAGCAAGGACTACCAAGCCAAAGCAAAAGGTTAATCTCTAATCACGAGAGACTTATAACTAAGGGCAATTTCTGAAACTCAATCCTGCTCTAAAACAGTGAGAAGCAGTTTACAACACTGTCAGGAAAACTGCTCCACATGATTCCAAACCTACACCACACATAAAACATGATCTCAATATGATCTACACAGCATGAATTGGGATTGTTGACCTTCCAGAGAATGAGCTGGTTGTTTGCTATCAGTGAAACACGGCAGGTTGAAACAGGCAAGAGCCATTTGCATTTAACACAAGATATGATGAGTTATTGGCCAGAGAAACTCTCCTTTACAAGCAGGTGAGGAGGAGTCCCGAGTCATTCCACCTTAGGAGACGACGGCTGTCCAGATGAGTTATCCTCACCTCTCGTGCCTCGACCAAAACACTGAGATTGATGTATTTCTCTCTTACACGCAGACACTGATCCACATAAACTGATCCAAAAACTAAAATTAGGGTGTTACTTAGGGACTCATCAAGCAAGCAATGTTTTTACACAATTTTGCCAAGGTGTATTTACTTAAATCCACTTTAGGTTAAAACAAATGCAGACAACATGAAACGGCTTCTATAATCGGACACATTCAAACAAAGTAGAATGCAACTTGATTATATAAACAGGGACTGACTAGATGAAGAAAAAGTCTCAGAACAGAGTCATTTAGACGGCATGGATTGGAAAATAAGGAATTTCCAACATCAAGTAAACAAGAAAGACATTTTAGAGGCAGAGCAAGTTGACATTTTGATGAAAGAATATGAAGACAAATTATGTTTTTCTTTGGAATAATGTGCACTGATGAATCATTCAGATTTAGACTAAAATGTAGAGAGTATAAATAGTATAAAGAGGACTTTAAGGCACATTTAACCCTTAAGATAATGAAAAAGATGCATTGGGATTGGCATTTAAAGACATTGTAAACTCAATTAGAGTTAGACAACACGTGTCAGGACCTACTCATCGTCGTAATCATACTCTAGATCTAATATTATCACATGGAATAGATGTTGATGCCGTTGAAATTCTGCAGCAGAGCGATGATATCTCAGATCATTATCTAGTCTCATGTAAATTACATTTAGCCAAGGCTGCAAAGCCGACTCCGTGTTATAAATACGTTAGACCTATAACTTCTGCCACTAAAGATTGCTTTATCAATAATCTTCCTAATCAGTTTCATCATCCCGGATAGCTTAGAAGAACTTGATATTGCAACAGAAACGTTTAACTCTCTCTTTTCCAGCCCTTTAGACGCAGTTGCTCCGTTGCGCTTAAAGAAGATTAAAGAAAATAGCCCAACGCCGTGGTACAGCGAGCACACCCGGGCCCTTAAGAGAGCAGCCAGAAAAATGGAGCGCAACTGGAAGAAAACTAAACTAGAGGTTTTTCGGATTTCGTGGAAAGAGAGCTCGATTGCTTACAGAGAGGCTTTAAAAGCTGCTAGATCTGCTTATTTTTCAAACCTATTAGAAGAAAATAAACATAATCCAAGGTATTTATTTGAAACAGTGGCTAAACTAACGAAAAAGAAAGCTTCAAGCTCAGAAGTGTCCAAGCAACACAGCAGTGATGACTTTATGAACTTCTTCACTTATAAGATTGATAATATCAGGGACAAAATTATAACTATGCAACCGTCTACCACAGTATCGCATCAGGAAGTGCATTGTAGTCTCCCTGAGGAAAAATTTGATTCATTTGTTGCTATAGGAGAGGAAGAATTCTGCAAACTCGTTAATTCATCTAAATCGACAACTTGTATGTTAGATCCTATACCGACTAAGCTACTGAAAGAGATGTTTCCAGAGGTCATATATCCTCTTCTTAATATCATTAATTCATCTTTGTCTCTAGGATACGTACCAAAAACCTTTAAACTGGCTATGATAAAACCGCTTGTTAAAAAAACAC
Source organism: Tiaroga cobitis (assembly GCA_030578255.1). Taxonomy (NCBI): domain Eukaryota; kingdom Metazoa; phylum Chordata; class Actinopteri; order Cypriniformes; family Leuciscidae; genus Tiaroga; species Tiaroga cobitis. The sequence goes on from CM060599.1 coordinate 48,629,008, forward strand.
AACTTGATCCTACAGAATTAGTCAATTACAGGCCGATCTCGAATCTGCCTTTTCTGTCAAAGATATTAGAAAAAGCAGTATCTTCACAACTGTGTTCCTTTCTAGAAAGAAATGATATCTGCGAGGATTTTCAGTCCGGATTTAGACCGTACCATAGTACTGAGACTGCTCTCATTAGAGTCACAAATGATTTGCTCTTATCATCCGATCGTGGTTGTATCTCTCTATTAGTGTTACTCGATCTTAGTGCTGCATTTGACACAATTGACCACAACATTCTTTTAAATAGACTAGACAACTATGTGGGCATTAGTGGAATTGCACTAGCATGGTTTAAATCATACTTATCTGACCGTTATCAGTTTGTAGCAGTAAATGAAGAGATGTCTTATCGATCACAAGTTCAGTATGGCGTACCACAAGGCTCAGTACTAGGACCGCTGCTGTTCACTCTGTACATGCTACCATTAGGAGATATCATTAGGAAACATGGAGTTAGCTTTCACTGTTATGCCGATGATACTCAGCTGTATATTTCTTCAAAACCCAACGAAACTTACCAATTCACAAAATTAACGGAATGCATAGCTGATATAAAAAATTGGATGACTAGTAATTTCCTACTACTAAATTCTGAAAAGACAGAGATTCTATTTATTGGACAAAAAACTTCCACACGTAATAACCCAGAATACTGTCTAACACTTGATGGCTGCTCTGTCAAGTCTTCGTCGTCGGTTAGGAACCTGGGTGTGCTCTTTGATACCAACCTTTCTTTTGAAAGCCACGTGTCTAGTATCTGTAAAACTGCATTTTTCCATCTTAAAAATATATCTAAAATACGCCATATGCTCTCATTGGGAAATGCGGAACAATTAGTCCATGCGTTCATGACCTCAAGGCTAGATTATTGTAATGCTCTACTGGGTGGTTGCCCTGCACGCTTAATAAATAAACTACAGCTAGTTCAAAACGCCGCAGCTCGAGTTCTTACCAGAACCAGGAAATATGACCATATTAGCCCGGTTCTGTCAACACTGCATTGGCTCCCTATTAAACATCGTATAAATTTTAAAATATTGTTGATTACCTACAAAGCACTAAATGGTTTAGCTCCGCAGTACTTGAGCGAGCTCTTAACGTATTATAGTCCTTCACGTCTATTGCGATCTCAAAATTCCGGCCAGTTGATAATACCTAGAATATCTAAATCGACTGCAGGCGGTAGATCCTTTTCCTATTTAGCACCAAAACTTTGGAACAGTCTTCCTACCATTGTCCGGGAAGCAGACACACTCTGTCAGTTCAAAGCTAGACTAAAAACACATCTCTTTGACCTAGCATACACATAACGCACTATAGACTTCTATAAATTCAATGTTAGGCTGCATAGATTAGGTCAGCCGGAACTGGGAACACTTCCCTTAAATCTTGATGTACTTGCTACATCATAAGAAGAATGGCATCTACGCTAATATTAGTGTCTTTGTTTATCCCGAGGTTTTCCCGCAGCCTGCCGGATCCAGGCCGTGTCCAGATCTGACGAAGGAGATCCGCCTGGACCCGATGACAATGCAGTGCTGAAGTGTCCACTATCCTCTCCCTATGGAGGATCCCTTCCCCACTCTACAGATAAAGCGTTGTGAATTCCGGCTCGCGTACCCCGAAGTGAAAAAATAAAACAAAATTCTGTATCAAAATTTATAGGCAAGAAAAGTAGTTTGTTTAGGCTGGGTTGTATGAATTATAAACCTGCGCACATATTTTAAAAAGCACATAACTATAGAATCAATTCTGAATGAGCATGTGAACGCCGTCAGCGTTAATCACAGGTTCGCGTTTAAAAGTCTGATCATTTCGACGGAGGTGAATCAATCAAAGTTAACTTTAGCTGGAAATAACATTATTCAAGAACCGCTATAATGCCAAAACAATCTGTTACCTTAAATTATATGTTTATCTCTGTAAAGCTGCTTTGAAACAATCCATTGTTAAAAGCGCTATATAAATGAAGATGACTTGACTTGACTTGACTTAAAGGCCTCATATTACTGTATGCGATAAAAGTAATTAATAAATACTGAAAATATGCTGTAACTTTCAAAATTTCAAAACTATCTCCCCAGTCCAATCTGACTATTCATTGAATATGACTCATTATTTGAAAAAATTACTTAAATAAAGTAAGAGCAAACCCTTTGAGTCTTAAAAACAGCAAAACAAAAGAAGTCCTAAAGTTCTGAGAGGCTACAAAATAGTCATGAAAAACTAAATTATGGTTGTTTTTTGGCAATTGCCTGGGTTTTATCCCTGGGTTCAGTGCTGCGTGATGTTGCATATCAGCAGAACGGTGGGGCCGGGTGCTGGGTTTCCTGCCTTTATTTCGCTGCCCGGCCCATAAATCAAATGCAAAAGCAAACAAGCCCACAGCAGCTCTGTGCCAGCAACCCATGAAACGGGCCTGCTTTCTATAAACATTCCACAGGGAGACCGAGCCCTGATAAGACCTCCAAATACTCCTGAAGATCATGAACCCCGCCTCCATTTCCCATCAGCACGGCGTACGACCATCAAAATATTTCACATGGTGTTCAACGGCTCTGGGAGGAACAAACTCACTGGTTCTCCACCGCTGGAATTTCCTCATGAACATACACAATCTCTAGACCCGACCGGAACGGCTGATAAGAATGGATCTGCTCCAGCCCACAATTCGATGTTCACCACATGTATAGAATTTAATAACTTTTCTTTGGTGGAAATTACATTGTTAATATTCTTGGAATAAAATGGCAGTGTTTAATATTTCATAAATACACTTAATGGAATACTTTCAAACTTATTTTACTATATTATAGGGGTGATTTTTCTTTACCCATTAAATGCTCTTCACTGATACAGCTACAGATACACTGAAGCGACTAACTTGTTGCGATTTTAACATTTAAGGTGGTCGGAGTCTGTGTAATGTGTCTTTCATATACGTGTATAAATGTAGTGTAGTTTTACCACAGTTGTTCTCTATAAAGTAGTGAAGCCTTCATGTTGTGCCTAAAAAAACTCCTTACCAGTAGTAAATCAAAAACCTGTAAAAAAAAAAGAAAAAAGAAAAAAAAAAGTAGACCAATTGTTTTTGAACAGATAAAAAAACTAGACTTGTGAAGAGTTGTGTTTACTGCAGCTGTTAAAACGCACGATACAGTCAGCATCTGCCCTGCTCCCTTCAGTAAATATTGGTGTAAACACCAATAAAAAGTCCGTTGCACAAATAGTAAAAATAAAAAAATAAAGCTTTCATTATAACATGTTATTCAAATAATATTGTTTTCAAAATCAGCTTGAAATATAACTGCATTCAGGACATGTTATGGTAAAACTTTATTTCAATGGTCCAATTTAGACATTCTACTAAATATAAGTAAGCAAGCCAACTTACTCTACTAACCCGAACCCTAACAACTACTGTAACCCTTACCTAACAGTCTACTAATACTCTAATAAGAGTTAGTTGACATATAGTAGCGAAGTTACTTATAGTTAGTGGAATCTCTAAAGCGGACCATCGAAATAAAAGTATAACCCATGTTAAAAACAGAACAGAGCACAACTGAATGGAACACAACATCTCTGAAACTTAAAAACAAATGCTGCATTCAATGCTTTGCAGACAAAAACATCCATATGACACATATGCTAAAAAACAAGCAGATAAAATAAACCATTAGCCAACAACTTTAGCAAAATGTATCAATCTGTCATAGTTGATTCAACTCTGGTCATTATATGATATCCTTATGTGCTCAGAGAGAGTGTGTGTTTAAGGTCAGTTGGTCCACGGTGACATCACAATCTTGGCAGGATATGAGGAAGAGAAACACATCAGACTGGAGGACTGGCATGTTATAGTAATTATTGGGGACAATACTCCATGCAAACCACAAAGCTGAACCTCAAAGCTGAAAAAAGCTGAAAACGGGAGCGTGAGCGGCCATGTTTCCTGCCATCCCGTGTCTCCAACAGCGATGGTGGGTTTTTTTAAAAACCCGTTTTTGTGAGGAAAAAAGAGCCACATGATTGCACTGACATTTAAAAATGCAGCAATCATTAAGTCAGCATCCGGACATATTTCTGGCTGAACTTGCCACACTGGTGCTTGCGCGCACCACAGACCCTCATCCGTACAGGGTTTGGTCAGATTGATTTGCCTCGATCACTAAATCCAGTGGTCAACTGTTGCCGACTTCTGTGAATACCCAATCAGGCAAACACCACAATCTAGAATCAGTCGAATGCTCACTGCTGAATGAACAAGGCGACATTTGGCTCACACGGAACCTGCAGACTTTTATCATGTTTTTTGGACTGATTTTTTGCAGAAAATCTATGTAAATCAGAGAGCCAGAGTCTACACTCTTATCATCAGCTGAAAGTATTAACTAATTAACCAAAATATTTCATAAACAAACATGGATGGGGTCAGAGATGTATAAATCTGCAGAGTTCTGCGGGGCAAATTCCATGTGACTCCTTATTAGTGGCTACCAATGTCCCTTCCAAAAACCCTATTGGTTTTTATCAAGGACAAAAATGTCCCGTTAATGCACGCAATTATGGTTTGTCTGAACGATACTGTTTAATATCACATGGTCTGGAACTTTAGTGAGTAAATAAATTATAGCCACTGAACATTATAGTTCCTCATAACTTCTTTTGGGTTTTTAATCACTGCAACCTCTTTTAGTCAGAATAGAAGCCCCAGTGTGTGGAAGTGGCCCAAAGGCAGGATGTTTTAACTAATTCTGCCCCAAATGACTTCCTGTGGGCCTCTTAGCAGGTCTACGGTGTGCCAACTCTGCTAAAGCTGCTTTGAAAAGTGATCTCCACCCATCTGAGAGCCCCTCAACCACTGTCCTTTCTCTCTGAATGCCTGCTTAATGCATCGCACAACCACACCAATCCTCAATCCAAACGGACAATTCATTAGAGCAGCGGAATACAAGCCAAAGATGCCATTACTGTACACCCTTTACGGCCAACAACAGCAGGTGCCAAATCATTTGGCATCAGAAACTGCTTACAGTTTACTACATTTCACTAATGTATTACTCTTACTTTTGTTGAAGTGCTGAAACTGCACATTTTGTGCAGTTTTGACAGACTGATATATATTTGAGGCTGTGGATGATTGTCCTGACAACTCCGTAAACAAAGTTCTTCTGGAATTTTTTTTTCTTCATAAATATGTGTGTGTTGGTAGATAACTTACAAATTGTTGTCCGTTACTGACAAATTATACATGATTTATTTTTAATCAGTAACTGACTGTCAAACATCAATTGATTAATTGGCCTGACCAATGTAGTGTCCTATTACAAATTGTATCTGACCAATGGCAATATAACGACTAATATGTTTTGTTGACACAGCGACCATTACTACTACTTAAAACATTGCAAACACAAATAAAACCCAATTCATCTGAATTGTCAAAGACTACTTGACTTATTTGTATTTAAAGTGAAGATTTCGGTCTTTCTGACACATCTTTGTCATTTGCAGCTGGTTGCAACGAACTCCTCAGGTTACGAAAACCCTTAGTGATTATTCGTTTATGATGGGATTTCTTATCTCAAGTGGTTTGTTGCAACGGGCCGTGTACTTTCCGACTCATGTGATCCCAATCTTCATGACGGGTGCTCCATCAGCCCCAGTGTGCAGAACGTGCCACCCGCCAACCTGCAGTGATAAACAACCCAAGCAAGCGGCGGAGCTTTGTTTCCGCAGAGCCAACGCATTCATCCGTTTAAATCTGCAGGCTGTGAAGATGCTGCAGGGGTCTTAAATCAGTCCCAGAGCCTCGGCTTCCAACGCAGGAATGCCGTGGCGCGTGTTTCTGCCTCCATCAGCATCTCCTCCCAACCTTCGCAGCCTCCAAACATTTGGCGGAGACAGACTTCAACTTGCTATTGCCTGAAAACCTCTTAAAGATCGCTGCTAATTTGCTGTGACCTCGTGAAAAGCTGGGCCCCAATCTAAACAGCCCCATGTTGGTTACATTTTGGCTATCTTGTCAGATTTCATGTTCGCTGGCAGTGTAATTGAACAACCTTGGAGAATGTGGACATCTTGAATGCATTTGCTCTGGTGCCGTTCGAAAACAGTGGCTCTTTTAACATGGCAGTCAACAAGGATTACGGGGAAGTCTATCTGTCTGAGGATCGTAAAGCGGAATGGAAAAGTAACTAGGTGTATATGATGGTAGGATAACAGCATGATCAGGCCCAGACTGATTTTGCCCAGATATTCTGGGGCAAAATCTGCAGAATTCTGCAAAATTAATGTCAATAGATTCTTAAATGGAGCTGAAATATAATTAAATTAGCCAAAATATATAATAAACAGACAAACAAACAAGGGCCTGAGAGAATGTAGTACTCTGTGATTGAAGAAGAATTTTTGTTTTACTTTTTTTTTAGTAAAAATTCTATTTATAAATTACAAATATTTATACATATTCACTAGGGGTGTAACAGTACACAGAAGTCATGGTCCGCTACGTACCCCGGTTTTAGGGTCACGGTTTGATATGAGTTTGGTATAACAGGAAAAAGCAACAAATACCCAATGCTAGTTTTCTTTTCATTTATTTTGATACGTGTTAGCAAACTTTTGAACAATAGTGTGTGTTAATCCCAGCCATTTTTTTGCTATCTCTACATCTGTGGTTGATCTAAAGTGCAAGATGGTCAATATAAATATAATTTAATGATGTAGTGATTGAGCAAATACACTAAATTGTGCAGAAAGTTCTGCGAGTGGAGATTCCACACGAGTCTGGTCATAACTCAAACATCTGCAGAACCTCACACGATGGGTCGTCACAAAAACTGCAAATAGCATGTTACGTGGAAATAAGTGTTAGTTCTCCCTTGATAAGATTTCTGAAAATTCTAAGAAAAAGCTTCATAAAAAAACAAACAATTCCCATCAATCCTGAAAAAAAAGTTTTGTTTTGTCACGGTATGAATTTATGGTAACGATCCCCATGTATGATGCTAAAACACGGCACGAGAATGTAAACAAGCTTAACAGCACTCCAAAAACACTCTTAAATTTACAAATGAGTTCTCCTGTCATTTACCTCCAATCGCTGTAATTTCCATTTATGCATTTTGCATAATTCGCTGGTATATTTGAACATGGGATGCATCTTAGGAATGCTGAGGATCGTGTGTTGATCTCATTGTTCGACGGCTGGCCAAAGTCTCTAACGGCAGAGATGCTGATTTATTTATCTGGTGGAATCCAAGGCGACACTAAATACATCTTCCATCCATGAGATCAAATGATCCTTGAACTTCAATAACAGTGCGTTTTTTTAAACACATTTATCACATTGAATTCCACACTGGACAGTGTTAGAGTGCTGTGGATCTGAACTCGTCTGCCTCTCTATGTGTAAGCGGGAAATGTTGGAACTGCAGTTACAGAGGAGCTCGAGGAGCCTCTAAATCACAGCTGAAGCCAACAGGAGGAATGCTGGAGAAAACTGCTCCGAGCTCAACCGAGCTGCTAGTATCTCTTTCGACTATGATTACCTGGAGATCAAACGTAGACAAAGCAAGAGAAAGATTTTTTTTTTTTTCAAGTCTAGTCAATATACAAAACCATTATTACTATAAAAATCCGCCACAAAGGGTGTGTTCACACTTGTTGTTCACTTCTCTTGGGTTTTTTTAGGATCTGGACCAAAAAGAAAATACATTTAGTGCTAGTTCTCTTAGAATGACTTTTATGACGTATATCTTGCCACAGAACTTACAGAACATTCAGAACAATGCTGTGTGCTGGGCTAAACGGTATTTTTGATCGTAATTTTACCAGCCGAGAACTCGTGGAGACATTTTAAAATGTGTGAAGGGGTCAAAACAGCACCAGGAATTCCTCAGTTGCCGAAGATCTGCTGCAAGGAGATGGTGTTTCCGACACCTTTACTGAACTGTGATGCAGGGCAATGTAGCTCCTGAGAAGAACCAGGTATGTTTGAGCATTCAGTCCTTTATAGGGTCGCATCTTGTGACATCACGTCATGTTTTTGGATATTAAGTGGTTAATTAATTAATTAATTAGTAATTAGAAATAGTGGTTCACTTTCACAAGTTAAGATGGATCACTTCCACGTAAATAAGTATGGGGTCTAAGATTTGAAATTCTGTAACAAAACTCTAGTATAAAGCACCATTATTGGTAAGCATATTCAACTTATTTAATTGAAAATCATGTAAGAAAATAATCAATTTAGAGGGCATAGGATATGTATAACTTTATGGATAAGGTGAGCATCAGTTCGGAAGAGCTTTCTGGGGAGTTTTCCTGATGCAGATTCAGTGTGGGCCTGCCAATAAGTCTTATGTCTCACTGGAAGAAATAGTAACTTTCTCTTAGAAAAGGCCTTGAACATCAAACGGGGTTTGCAGCGATCAGACAGCTCAGTCGGGGACTAACGAAATGGTCAATTAATTAGCCCTGTCGAGTGACAGCAAATCTCCTTCTTTCACATCGGAGTTTTAAGCTCAATCAGCTGATAGTTTCACTACAGTATGCATGAAGATCAAATACTGTACAGTTGGTTTCTGATTCAGAAGCTGTTCATCAAGAGCTTCTCAATTATTAACTGAAGGGTTATGCACTTTAGAGCATTCTGGCTATCAAAAAGGAACATTCTGGGGACTGATAAAGGAGAAGAATATGCAAAAGCTCAAATGGAGTCTGGGGAATAAAACACATTTGTTATGAGGGATACAATCATGAGAAAATGAGACCATCTATTTCCCCCTCTCGCTATCTCTAGATAATGATAAATACACTAAATGTGTTCACAACAGGATTATTTCTTTTTCCCCTCAATTTGAGCCAAATTAGTTCAAATTGCATCAGCAAACGTGCCAAAAACACAAAGTGTGCATTCTTTCCCACGATTGAGGTGCAATGGACGAAAGGGGAACAAACAGAACTATAAACGTTGCATGGGTGTGCACAGAAGGCATAATAACGCTTTTTAGCACTAGATTATCATCAGAGTTTTGCCAACTGAGAATTTGTAATAACATGCACTTGTATTTCAAACATCGAAAAGCCAAAGTTTATCTAACCGTCGATGTCATAAACAAATTAGTTGAGTTGGCGTATCATAAATAACCAACACTAAAGAGTCTGGTGTTTGACATTAAGGTCACAACTACTTGTCTTGACCTAAGCGTCATCAGGTTATGTCTGGTCAATGGAGAGAAATCTGTGTTTGAACAAGAATGAATCTCACTAAAACATCTCCAGGTCACGTTTCACCCTAAATTCAAAAGGAGAAAAAATATATATTTTGCATAAAGAAAATGACCATTTTAAAAGTTTCTTTACAGTTTTATTTTAATGATGATTATAAATATGTATAACTCACATTCTTATTACTGCAATGTGTACAGATTGTTTACTCCCTTTTTTTTCTTTTTTTTTTGTAATTTTGTAATTTCCAAAGAAAATTTAATCTCATGATAAAAATGTGACTACTAATAAAATACATAAATACGTAAAATAAAATATGATTAAAATAAATAAAATAAAATACTGGCTGCATGTTATTTCAGAAAATGTCTTATTTCTTTTAATTATTTTTGGGGTGTAATATGACCAGGACCTGTTCTTGACAGGTCTGGTGAGATGCGCATCTACACAATAGAAAGCCACACGCCGTGCTGGACTGTGCCACATGGGGGACGGCTATTGTTCAGCATTTAACAGCAGCTTTGTCATCCTGTCAGCCGCATTTGTTACAGCAAAAAGGGAAGCTCTGAAAACATGCCACTCAGAGACCCGGATCAAAGCTGAGTGTCCTCGCTGGGAGACCACAATGACTCCTACACCAGACATGAGACTGACATCAAACTGAGCTATTAATATTTCAATCTGAAAGTTCAGAAAATCCAAGCCACTTTCAAAGCAATGCTAAAATGCAGATACAGGCAAACATTCTACATTAATGCAGCAATTAACCGTAAACAACCGTATACAGATTGTTTCAAAGCCGCTTCACAGTAATAAAAAGGAAAATAACAGTGTTCATGTTGTAAAATTCATCAATTAGGAAAAAAAAAAATTCAGGAATACAAGAAGATATTGACATCATTATTCAGCTCAAATAGTGTTGTTTCGATTCAGTTCAATAACTTATCCAATGTTGAAAAGATAATCAGCTATGAAATTTCAATTCAATTCAATTCAGCTTTAAGCAGCTCTATACAACAGTCATTCAACTCAAGTCAGTTCAATGTTGATTCAATGCTGCAATGTTAGAGTCATTTTTAACTCATTTCGATTGAAATTTTTAAGGGTAATAAGACTTTTGAAGGCCACTCACACGACCTTGTGTATAAGTTCAGATTTAATATCTGTAGATGCACTGTGGTCAGTCTGATGCCATAAAACAAGACATCATTACATCATTTAAATGACATTTAAAAGCTACAGCGAAGGGGAAGTTTTTCAGTGAATAACTTAAATTTAATTCTGCTCCTCAAACAAAGCTATTGATGGCTTCAGAAGACTCGACATATAGTCATATACACTCCTTTATTGCTGATTCAACTGTATTTTCCGTCATTTTGTGGAGTTTGACGCTATAAACTGATCTTCGAAACATCATGAAAGAATATCGTACAGGTTTGTAACAACATGAGGGTGAATAAATAACAGAATTTGAATTTTCAGCCAAACTATTCAAAGCCAGTGTTGCTACATTTCTCAGCATCACCACAGCAGTCCCACGCTTTTCATTTTGACTGAGGAAAGCTTCACTGTTTTCATCTCACTTCTACAGAACAGAACACACAAGTTTTGCAGTCTGAGCTTTTCCTTAAACACGCCTGAGAACACTCTCTGTTTTCACAAAAAACAAGCAAACAAACTGCTATACACGCGCAGCTGCGAGAGCAAATGAGGTTAAAATTCCCAAGATATCTGGCAACGTTCTCAGCGCCAGCGAGCCGTGTCACCATCTCCTTACCTGATACACAGCGGTCGCCATCCTCAGCGCATGTGTGTGTGTGTGTGTGTGTCTGTCAGCCCCAGTGCCGCATTCTCCTCTGAGCAGAGAGTCTTACGGGATCGTCCGGTCCGACTCACAGGCAGAGCAGCGCACCTCTCTCAAACACACTGTAATCCAGCCAGCAGAAGTGTGTGTGTAGATGTGTGCGCAAACACGTCTGCTTTCTTGGCTTCCTGAAAAAGGCTGAAATGTTGACTCACATTCCCTGTTCGCTCTAGCCAAAAAAAAAAGAGGATCATAAAAGATATTCACACTATATATGGCTATGGATAGCAGAGCAGGTCAGATCCAGACGCAGCACCTTCAAACCCAACGAGCGCACGGCACGGGAATCTGCCAAGTCTAGCTGCAGGCTACTGACATTCTCCTTTCCCTCGCACTTTTTTGCCCTCCCTTTTTTGCTCCTTCTCTCTCTCTCTCTCTCTTTCTCCCTCTCCCTCCCTTTTGCTCTATGCGAGCATTTATGGAACAGACAGGGGGAAAAAATGCTTAGAAAAATATACATTAGGTCCAAAATGAACATTTGTCAAGCGCCAAATGAAAGGGAAAAAAATGACTTTGGTGAGTAAATAAAACAAAGTTACACATCAGCTGGCCAATAACTTCATCAGGAATGGCAACGTTAGAATGTTTATATATGATGATTTATTTATTATTTTCTTGTAAAGAGTGTGCATATGTGTGTGCGTATGTGTGTCATTTTAAACTATGTATTATAATATTATTAAAATGTAATAATGTAATACTTAATTTGTGATAGAACTGTGTATTGGTCAGGCCAATTAATCAGCTGATATTTTGCGAAAACCAGATTATCATGGGTAAGTTTTATCATATGTGAAAGTATTGTCAAATTAAGTGGTCAATTTAAAATCTATGTATAGACTAAGACTTTTGCACAGTACTGTATGTATATATATATATATATATATATATATATATATATATATATATATATATATATATATATATATATATGCTGTATATTATATATATATATATATATGCTGTATATTTAGTCAGTTATTCATGGTCACAATGGAATAAGGATAATAAATAAAGATGAATGCTAAATATTTCACGGCTGATAAATACCTTAAATTAAATTATTTAATAAAGTTATTATTTTAAGGACCATTAAGAAATTTGCCATTGTGACATTAGTTTCATAGCAATTACCCAGACTGAAATTACCGCCTGATCTCACGGCAATTCGTACAAATTTTCCGAGGTGGCTAATTCGTACGAATTCATACGACCTCACGCGTACAAATTCGTACGATTTTTGCTAATTCGTACATATTTTACGAGTTACCAAATTCGTATGAATTCGTACGAATGACCTACCCCTGACCCCGCCCCTAAACCTACCCATCACTGAGTTTAGACAAATCGTACGAATTCGTACGAATTAGCCACCTTTTAATCACTCGTACGAATTCGTACGAATTGGTCGTGAGATAGAGTGATTTCTGCAATGCAGATAAATAAATAAATATGGGTTCGCAGTATAGAATTACTTTAAAGTTTACAGTAATGACAATCACATTTGATTAAATGAGAATGACAAAAAAAACAGTTGAAATTCCCAGCAGGTTTTGTGGGTTGGACTTGGTTTTGACAGACAAAAAGCCTCTTCATCAGCCCTCTCCTTCTCTAGCTGTTATCAAGTTCTCAGTTTACAGGTTTAACATGAGTTGACAAGCTCAAAGGCAAACTGAGTTACGTAGAGGAGCGCCTCAGAAACGGCACTCAGCGTGAGGAACTGTGTAACTATGAAGAGCTGATCTGAAGAACAAGACAGATCCTTCAGTTCTTCTGCCCACAGACTGACTCTGACGTATACAACAATCCACTGTAAAACAGCCAGAGCTACATCCAGCAGTCTGCACTTTTCTGAAACATGCTCCCAATCTGATGGATTTCAGACAAAGCACAACAACACTGGATGTGTAGAGCTGTTCCTGAAGGAAATACCAGTTCTAGCAAAGCAGCAAATCAAAACAACGCAATTCCATCTTTGGGGTGTAAATAAATGCTAGACAGAAGTGCAAAATGGATAAGAGAGATTTTCTAAATTTAATCTTAATTTGATCAAAAATAAATAGAGATAAAATAGAGATAATCGAGATAAATAGCCATACAAATAAAAATAAACCACGGTCACTCAAACTTCTGAGGAACACAGGCAAATGATCATACAGGCATCACTAACAGCATGGAATTTAACACTGGCTTCAGGGCTGTTTGAGACCAGACAGAACCAAAGCAATTACTGAGAAGATACTGACAGGTTTAGGGCTCTAACCCTCTGCCCTCAGGATACAAGCTTATTTTGAATTCTGATTCTCCTTTCGTTTAACTACAACACCACATTAGGGCTGTTTGATTGGGTCAGACAATACTATTGAGATGATTAATTCATTGTTTATATTAAATGATAAAAATATAAGAAATGAAATCAAATATAAAATAAATCCAATTAAATAAATACAAATTCAAACCACTAAAATAAAAAATAAATCAATAAAAAAAAGCACACTAGTTTGAAATTAATTTAAAAAAGAAAAAGTAAAAAAAATAATTCTTGCTGGGTTTACTTAAATAAATAATGAAAGATTATAAAAAATCTTAACTTATGACTATATATTTACTAAATTCAATCACACAGTTTTGTTGTTCAATAAGGCAATAACCACAATTTAATTAAGTTAATTGTGCAGCACTACACCACATAATCAATGTAAAGAGACGTAAAAACATCCTTGCAATGTAATTATCCAATGTACATGGAAAAGTTTCATGTTTTTCAATTTTGAAAAACAGCCGACCATCAAAGCCAACAGATTGGTTTATCAAGGGTTTATCTGAGCTCTGATGACGAGAGCATGATAACATTATCTGTTTTCACGAACGGCATACAAACTATTAGCGTAACAGCCGTCTCTCTCCGCGTGTCTCTCTTTGAGTCGGACTGGAGTGGACATGCTCCTACGAAGAGTCCGAGAAGCACGGCACAATGTGCTCTATTGAATCCAGTCGGAGGGGTCCGTTCACTTTACACACCTCTCTCCCTTCACTGACAAACAGCCCCCACCAAAAAAAATTCTGAACACCATATTAAAAAATAAATAAAAATAATAAGAGATAATATATGATATGATATAATATAATATAATACTGTTTAATACAATATAATCATTTAATAAACTGACTGCTCTCCTCACTATAACATTTTTTGTTCAATGTATAAATTATAGGTTCATCTTTGTTAAAGCTTTCATTTTATTAACATTAATGACACAGACAACAGCAGCAATATTAGGCTGCTGTCACTTTAAGACCGAATACATGGACCGAATATACTGACACACATACAGTTTCTTTCTCAACTGTTCACTTATGACACAACCGAGACAATACTTGCTGAGACGGGTATTTTGGCATACTTGTGCGTGTGTGTGTGTCCGTTCAACTGCAAGTAAACGTGAAAGAGGAATCAATTTGGTCTTCGGGCGCAGTCTGAAATCTCTCTCTCTCTCTGCATGCGCACGGTTCGGGTGTTTGAGGCTGCGTGCGAGTCCCGATTTCCGCCTCTTCTTCCGTGTTTAAATTGGTTTGAATGTGTAAATTGGCAAGACAAACCCGTCCAAATAAAAAACTTTTAACTCTAGCATGGTTAAACTTGAGAAGCTGATCCGTGAATCACATGCGTTCCGAACCGTTGGGGCCTGGTCCGTCCAGATCACGGATCAACTGCGATCCTCTAATAATTAATGAACACACTTATCATCATGATTGCTATCTTACCAGAGATGGATACAAATCCTACTCCATTAAGTAAACGTGTTCCTGGTACTTGGTCCTCAAAAGCGCTTCGCTCCACAAAATTTCTTCTACACATCGTTTATTTTGACCAGTTATGTGCACTCCTGTGTATAAGTAACCGGTTTTCCATTCTTAAGCCTAATAATTGTTGTTTCATGTGAAAACAACTTGAATCATAATGTTCCAGGTTGATTCTGAAAAATACAGCTCTTTGTGCTCCTAAAAATACAGACAATCATTTGTCGGGGCGTGACTATGTGCACTCCTGCCATCTAATCAGCATTTCTGATGGTGGTTTCCACAGAGCTCTTTTTATTCAGCACACCATCCTATTGGAAAACATGAGCTGTTTTGTTTGCTGATATCAAAATAATTATACAGAAGATGTCAGCTTCAAAGTGAGATGTCTGTTCGGAGTATCCCGTACCAGATGTTGGTAAGATGTGGGACGCAGAATCCAGGATTAATGACAAGCCTGACGAAAGAGGAGGAGAAGAGCAGAGGGAAAGCACAACTATCCCATCTAGCAAGATATTGGCCATGTCCCAAATGCAGCACTTGATGTGGACTTCGCTTGCTTGCGAGACCGTAGGGCGCTGTGTTACAAAAAGATGTGCTAGCCACCTTTGTGGTGAACTACTACCAATATATACGATGTTGTGTGGTGACATTTCACAGCACTCAGAATTACTTTGTTTTGATATACATCGATATAAATAAACAATGTGTTTTCCTAATAAGATGTTTACATGACACAAAATTCTGATAGACATATGCCAGGCGATTTACAGTATGTGAATTTCTAGAAACTGAAATATTGTTTTAATCAAGCAATCAGGTTAACACCTTTACATGATGCGTACATAATCGCATATGACCAAATTCTAATTTAAATCTAAAGTTCCATGTGCATGTACACTAAACACGATCATAAATACTTCAGCAAAACAGAAGACTATGCATGCATCTTTGATTACGAACAACAACAGCAACACAAACAAAGAACGCAGACCTGCAAAAATCCCCTATTAGATGTCGGCATGTTATGAGTCTGACATATTTCCTGTGTCCTGGATTGTATTATCTTTAATGATCCTCTTGGTGCTGCCTGTAATAAGCATCGGTACGGCCATAAGTAACACTCAGGATGGTGTTTAATGTCTGCAACTAGTGTAATGAAAAATAAATGCCAGGTCTAGCATGGCACAAGAGCCCAAGTGGTCCCAAAACAAGAACCATTCCTCCAGTTAGTACACTGGAACATTCCCGTGATTCCGAGGAGGAACGTCCTGCTGGAACATGCAGAGGCCAATCAGAGTCCTGCAGAGAGGCAGGGGCCAATCAGAGCCCTGCAGAGAGGCAGGTGTGTGAACAGGCAGCCCACTGCACGGTCATAGTCACATATGGAGCGCACATTCAACAAACTGTGAATTCCTGAGGCTCTCTTTAAGCAGCGGGGTGGTAATGATTGATGGAACATCACTCACTCAATCCTCACGTACAGTAGTGGCCCAAAGTGATGACAGGCTTCTTCACCCTTTATTCAAATATTATAAAACAAATCTGTTCAAAGGTTTTGTAAGCATTTTGCATAGTCATGCTTGGAGTCAATTGTTTTATTTGTGATAATGTAATGAAACATGCCAAATTGTGCCAATAAGACCAGGCTGTCAAACAAAGAATTTATGAACACATGCAAAAACAAGAGAGAACCAACTGAAAATTTATAACAGATTATGTCGTATAGTCAGTGTGTGCTCTTTTCTTTGAGCTTTTTTTTTCTAATGTATTTTTTTTTGTGCATGATACAATTAAACTGTTGCTTTAAGTTTCCCTTTTTTTGCTAAATCATTTTGTCAGATAAATGTCTTAAAGTTTAGTGTTTCGTTCTTCCCTCATATATGAAATATTTACAAATATAAAATATGTTCCTTATATTTTGATGGTTTAATTTAACCTGTATGGTCATTAAAAACAGATGTTGGCACATTTTAAGAACTGCACTGTAAAAAAAAAAAAAAAAAAGAAGAAGTTGCTGACTTGCTGACAAGTACAATCAACTTGGATTACAATAAACTGACTTTTAAAAAATGAGTTATAACAGTTAAAAAACTTGTATAACATAAAAAATGTTGGAAACTGCTTCACTTAGTTTGATGAGTTAAAGCAATCTAAAAATATATGTTGTCATAACTTATTGATCATACGATTATTTTTACAGTGTGTGCATAAGTTGTTGATGCTATGATTAACCAAACACACTTGTATTTAAATGGATAGTTTACCCCCAAAAATAAATAAAAATCTGTCATCATTCACTCAACTTCATGACATTTTGAAACTGTTTGACTTTTTAAAGACATTTTAAAAGCATTTATTAGCATACATTCTAAAAATAAATCCAGTTGTTTCAGCAAGTTAAACAAAATGCATGGTTGGAAGTAGAACAAATGAATTTATTGATTTAATTAAACCTTTTAATTTGCAAACATTATTTTAATGAGTTCTGTTAACCTAATAATGTTGATACTTATATTAAACTGTATGTGTCGTTTAAATTAAAAAAATTTGCTTCAATTGACTGTTTTAACTTTAAAAAGTAGGCAGTGGATTTGCATGATTTGCATAAGACTGGATGATGAGAATAAATGTTGAAGATTATAGCAAACTGTTGCATTAATATTATTTTATTTATTTATTTTAGCCAAAACATTTGCTAGTGTATACAATGAAAGTTCAATGTTACATGGACATCATTTAGGCACAGAATAAAGTAAGTCATACAGGTTTGGAACAACGTGAGTGTGAATGTTTTTTTGGGTGAACTATTCCTTTAATGCATTGTTAGTGGACGTGCATTGTGAAACTGACTGTACAATGACTCCATACATGGAATGGAATTGTTTTTATGACTCTCAACAGACGGTTTTATCCGTGAACACCAATTCAATAAGGTCACGCAATATCAAGCCTACTCATAGGCAGGCTCACCGCAGGAACCCAACACCGCTCGAATCAACAGAATGCACACACATACGTTCATCAAAAACATGCGGACTCACACACTCTGGCCGAGTGATGACTATGTCCACATATCGAGTTCCTAGAGACACAGACAAGCCAACGGATGCCAAGCAATGAAAATAATCAACAATTACAGTAAGAGAGAATGCTCTGGATTGGAGAACAGACAGGAACTTTAATTTTGTTCCAGTGGCCCTGCAAAAGAAAAATCCTGGTGCATGACTGCTGACTTTCAGGCTACGTTGACACGACAACGATGTACTTAAAAAAGGTTTGGATCTAGACAGCAACGTTGTCAAAACAATCCCCGTTCACACGGATTCGCAAAAACGCTGTATTATGCATGCCAGGAGAGTATAGTTGGCGATGTCACTTTGAAAACAATCTTACTCCAGTTTGTTCAACAACAATATGTTGTCCGACTGAGCTCCACCCAACGGAGGAACTCATTATACACTCTAATATCCCTCATGGCAGTGCCAATGTCACGATACAGTCTGTTTCTAATAAAACAAATATCATTTGTGTCTGTTTTCAGCATGTGTATTCTCTTCTCTTGTGCTCTTTCTCGGACTAATGGCTCATGCTGTTACTCACTTGGCCTGCTGTTTACATATTTTCCACCTTGTCTTGATTACTCCATGTCAACCAGTTTGGGTGTTGCTGTTTGTTTTCCAAACTGTATCTATGCTGAGAATTGAGTAGGAAGAAGAACACATAAATCATGAATGATGAGTAATCATCTGACGGAGAAATCCCAAATAGACAAGCTTTTCAGCAACCAAGGCTAATGACAAATACGCACCTGTGGCGACATTTTTGCAAAAATAATATCAAGCTTCTTGTTGCATGATCCGCAGCAGTTTTAAAGTGAAATGTCCAGTGAGTGGTGCTAAAAAGTGCGTTCATTTATCTCTGAAACAGGTAAACATGACTGTGCCAACATTTTATTACATTGGTTGATGTACATATCGCAGTAGTTCGGAAATGAAATGTCCAGTGCGGACGCTAAAAGGTTAACACTATCGCTTTTAAAAATTATGTACAACCTACACTAAACCCAACCAATGGTGTTGACGAAAGAAAATGTGATATAAAAGAAAAGATGGGATATTTTCCAAGTGCAATTTTACTACATCATAAAAGTCAAGTCAAGTCAAGTCATCTTCATTTATATAGCGCTTTTAACAATGGATTGTTTCAAAGCAGCTTTACAGAGATAAACATATAATTTAAGGTAACAGATTGTTTTGGCATTATAGCGGTTCTTGAATAATGTTATTTCCAGCTAAAGTTAACTTTGATTGATTCACCTCCGTCGAAATGATCAGACTTTAAACGCGAACCTGTGATTAACGCTGACGGCGTTCACATGCTCATTCAGAATGGATTCTATAGTTATGTGCTTTTTAAAATATGTGCGCAGGTTTATAATTCATACAACCCAGCCTAAACAAACTACTTTTTCTTGCCTATAAATTTTGATACAGAATTTTGTTTTATTTTATCACTTCGGGGTACGCGAGCCGGAATTCACAACGCTTTATCTGTAGAGTGGGAAAGGGATCCTCCATAGGGAGAGGATAGTGGACACTTCAGCACTGCATTGTCATCTGGTCCAGGCGGATCTCCTTCGTCAGATCTGGACACGGCCTGGATCCGGCAGGCTGCGGTAAAACCTCGGGATAAACAAAGACACTAATATTAGCGTAGATGCCATTCTTCTTATGATGTAGCGAGTACATCAAGATTTAAGGGAAGTGTTCCCAGTTCCGGCTGACCTAATCTATGCAGCCTAACATTGAATTATAGAAGTCTATAGTGTGTTATGTGTATGCTAGGTCAAAGAGATGTGTTTTTAGTCTAGCTTTGAACTGACAGAGTGTGTCTGCTTCCCGGACAATGGTAGGAAGACTGTTCCAAAGTTTTGGTGCTAAATAGGAAAAGGATCTACCGCCTGCAGTCGATTTAGATATTCTAGGTATTATCAACTGGCCGGAATTTTGAGATCGCAATAGACGTGAAGGACTATAATACGTTAAGAGCTCGCTCAAGTACTGCGGAGCTAAACCATTTAGTGCTTTGTAGGTAATCAACAATATTTTAAAATTTATACGATGTTTAATAGGGAGCCAATGCAGTGTTGACAGAACCGGGCCAATATGGTCATATTTCCTGGTTCTGGTAAGAACTCGAGCTGCGGCGTTTTGAACTAGCTGTAGTTTATTTATTAAGCGTGCAGGGCAACCACCCAGTAGAGCATTACAATAATCTAGCCTTGAGGTCATGAACGCATGAACTAATTGTTCCGCATTTCCCAATGAGAGCATATGGCGTATTTTAGATATATTTTTAAGATGGAAAAATGCAGTTTTACAGATACTAGACACGTGGCTTTCAAAAGAAAGGTTGGTATCAAAGAGCACACCCAGGTTCCTAACCGACGACGAAGACTTGACAGAGCAGCCATCAAGTGTTAGACAGTATTCTGGGTTATTACGTGTGGAAGTTTTTTGTCCAATAATTAGAATCTCTGTCTTTTCAGAATTTAGTAGTAGGAAATTACTAGTCATCCAATTTTTTATATCAGCTATGCATTCCGTTAATTTTGTGAATTGGTAAGTTTCGTTGGGTTTTGAAGAAATATACAGCTGAGTATCATCGGCATAACAGTGAAAGCTAACTCCATGTTTCCTAATGATATCTCCTAATGGTAGCATGTACAGAGTGAACAGCAATGGTCCTAGTACTGAGCCTTGTGGTACGCCATACTGAACTTGTGATCGATAAGACATCTCTTCATTTACTGCTACAAACTGATAACGGTCAGATAAGTATGATTTAAACCATGCTAGTGCAATTCCACTAATGCCCACATAGTTTTCTAGTCTATTTAAAAGAATGTTGTGGTCAATTGTGTCAAATGCAGCACTAAGATCGAGTAACACTAATAGAGAGATACAACCACGATCGGATGATAAGAGCAAATCATTTGTGACTCTAATGAGAGCGGTCTCAGTACTATGGTACGGTCTAAATCCGGACTGAAAATCCTCGCAGATATCATTTCTTTCTAGAAAGGAACACAGTTGTGAAGATACTGCTTTCTCTAATATCTTTGACAGAAAAGGCAGATTCGAGATCGGCCTGTAATTGACTAATTCTGTAGGATCAAGTTGTGTTTTTTTAACAAGCGGTTTTATCATAGCCAGTTTAAAGGTTTTTGGTACGTATCCTAGAGACAAAGATGAATTAATGATATTAAGAAGAGGATATGTGACCTCTGAAAACATCTCTTTCAGTAGCTTAGTCGGTATAGGATCTAACATACAAGTTGTCGATTTAGATGAATTAACGAGTTTGCTGAATTCTTCCTCTCCTATAGCAACAAATGAATCAAATTTTTCCTCAGGGAGACTACAATGCACTTCCTGATGCGATACTGTGGTAGACGGTTGCATAGTTATAATTTTGTCCCTGATATTATCAATCTTATAAGTGAAGAAGTTCATAAAGTCATCACTGCTGTGTTGCTTGGACACTTCTGAGCTTGAAGCTTTCTTTTTCGTTAGTTTAGCCACTGTTTCAAATAAATACCTTGGATTATGTTTATTTTCTTCTAATAGGTTTGAAAAATAAGCAGATCTAGCAGCTTTTAAAGCCTCTCTGTAAGCAATCGAGCTCTCTTTCCACGAAATCCGAAATACCTCTAGTTTAGTTTTCTTCCAGTTGCATAAAAGCCATACAGCCATGGAGCTGGATATGTGATGTAATGTTAAAGGGGTCATGACATGGTTTTTTGTTTTGTTTTATTATGTTCCCTTATGTGCAATTATAGTATTACTATAGTTTTTTGTACAAAAAAAATTTAAAAATGTAGTGATTTATGACCTTTTCCCACCCTGTTTCTCCCCCTCTGATTCAAACAGTCTGTTTTGGAGGTGTTTCCCCTTTAAGAGTTCAGTGTTAACGCCCATTGTTATGATTGGCTAACGTCAGTGCTGCTTATGCATGAATTATTAGCTTTAATCATTTTGTATCACATGAAGGCTACACAATTCTCCGCCACGTGAAACTTCGGTCTTCCGATCTTTTACCATCGTGTCAATTCTCAATTGATTTTGATTCATATGCGCGAGGGAGAGAGAGAGGGTGAGCAAGAGAGTTTGAAGGCGCGCGCGCGGCCGGGGCTCTCTCTCTCTCTCTCTCTCTCTCTCTCTCTCTCGTCGTTCTTTCAGTAACATGCGCTCTGTCACACTCATCTACATCATTTACCGAACAAATAAGGCTTTGGCGGGCTGCATATGCTGCAAATAAACTGCATCCAACGGCTTTCCCTGACGTCTGGATCGTTCGGGACCATTCAAACATGTTGTTTGTCCACAGCCAGGAACAGCACATCTGCGTGGCGTAAACAGACCCCCTCGCTGCACGTCAACGCATGCGATGATGTCAAATGAGGCGTAGTTGTCTTGCGCTGGAGGCGGGCATATGCAAACGACTGGTACGTCACTTCGTACCGTGACGTCACTAAGTTCAAAGGATCTAGAACTAGCTGTATTTAGAGCTTGATTAAATAAATGCTTCGTTTATAATGGGGAGGACGTCTTAAGCTATGAAACTTGCAGGAGGTTTTAATGGTACAAAGACCTCTTAAATACCAAAAGATCAAGGCAAATTTGGTTTCTCATGTCATGACACCTTTAAAATATATTAGTTTACAAATCATGCACATGGTAAAGATGTTTTGAGGTGATAGCACAGTATTATGCACAGAACCACGTGAAAATCTACGTCCTTATTAATCGATGATCTGCCCATGTAATCATAATTTCTGTGAAAATTAATAATTTGTTGGTGTTTTTTTTTGTCTCTAGTGTTCATTTTAGCTGGAAACTCTAGTGAATTGTATGTAGAGTCTAAAAATGTAGAGTCACGTATTTCCAGTGAGCCTGGGTTGTTCATCGGCCTCTGATTGTAGACACAATCCATGCGAAAACACTTCACCAGAACAAATGGCCCTCTATGGTGCAAGTGATGTTCAGAAGTGTGTAACTCCTTCAGTGTGCTTAACTCCTTTTTGCATGTTCTCTCAAATGACGAGCGTTTGACTTTAGAGCTAAAGTGTGCTTCAAGTGTGCGTTAAAGGCATCAACAAACGAAAAAAGACGTAAAGTCTTTTTATTACTAAAGAACTCTAGTGGAACAATTCAATTCAATTCAAAAGTGTCAAACTGATCAGAACTCAAACTAAATCATACTGAGATTATGAACTCATATGAGACCAATCTATCGATTTGAGTTGCGGTATGATAAACATTTAGCATATCATTCATTCTGCATGGATTTCTAGACTAGACGTATATAAAGGAAAAAAATCACAAAAACTAACGTTGATGTAGAACAGGATGTGCAAAAACTACAAATTAAGCCATATGGAGAAGCAAACCGATAGTGATATGCAAAGACCTGGAGTTCATAAATGTCCCTGCAAATGATTTCTGTAAAAAAATCAGAACCTGAATCTTATTTTACTTAAATAATAGAGCTACAGAACCCCAAGTAATCCGTACAGATTGACTTTCACCATGTAGACATCTCATCCATCGCATCCTATGACAAGCTGGGGTCAAAGCTTGTGTACCATCATAATCCCAACATAAAGTCTCAAGTTCATATACTGTACAGCACACATAATAGATGATAGTGAGATGAAAGACTGTAATATCACATTCTCTTGGTAAAACCACACACAGCATTCAGACATTCCTATTACGTAGACATCACCAAGCCCCCAAAACCCACCAAGCTTATTTTTTTCCCTTCATTGAATATTGACTTTTTTCACTCTGTAATCTGTTTGTTTTACCCATTACAGAATTATATTAAGTTGTGAGTGGCATTTTATGCTGAAATTAAATATTATGTCAGATTGTCTATCAATAAGACTCTATACTCTCTGCTCCGTTTAACAATCCACTCCACAGAAATTCCTGCATATCCCATCTGGACATGCTCATAACTTAACATCTGATACTATGATGCAAGCTCTGGTGTTTCTTGTCAGTAAGTCAGGTACATGTGTTCACATCACAAAATGTGTCTCTTGGGGTCAATGATCCCGCTGTGTGACTCCTCATGAACTCAGAAACGAGACGAATGTCAAGCACCGGCTTAAAACATCTGGAACAAAAAGTCAGCTCCGTGACTGTAGAAAAAAACCAAGTGATCATGTCTTACTGTATGTGCTGACTGTACACTAAGAAATACATAATTCACAAAATCAGCTATGGTAAAAAGTTTCACTTTCAAATTTCAATTCAATATACATTTCATTATGCATTTGTTCTGAAAATATGTTGCTTTTTAGAAATGGAACTTAAACAAATGTCATTTTTGATTGCAAACCTTATTTAATGATATGGTCTTAATGGCCAAATAAAAAGTGCATTAAAATCATTGTGATATTCAATATGTTTCTTAATGTAACAATGCAAGAAAAATCATCACAAATATTGTAAATATTAAAGTATTGGCCAGTCCTATTCAGAGCAACAGACTTGCTTTATTGAAAAATACTGTGTGTGACTTGTGACTTATAATTTGATTGAACATATAATCACATCAGTCAACTGAGCAGATGAGGGAGTCTGGGTTCATATGTTTCGAATCATTATTCTCTCTCCTCTGCTGAATGACAACTATCATCACCTCTTGGCTTCCATCTCGATCCATTTACTCTATAAATCTCAGGAAATCATAGTCCCGTCCCAAAAACCAGAGGGAGTTCACTTCCTTCAAGAGACGTCTCACTCTTCAACAGTATTGAACATCAAATGCTTCAATCTGTCACTGACTTCACAATCTGTTAGGCTGTTTACCTTCCATAATTAGAGTTACAAAGGCTTGTTGTTGTACAGGATCTGAACTTCAGAAGAGACCCTGATGTGAACAGCTCAATTATAGTCGATGGGCACACCCTAAAAGCAAGAAGCCCATGTGAAGGCATTGTTTTCAGCAGGAGGAGACTGAGGACGTGCAAAACCTGAGAAATACCGACAAGAATCAAAGACTGGGAGCTGAGCCAGAGAAGAGGGACTCAGGGTGGACAGAGGGAAACAGTGGAGTCTTAGGGAAGAAGCTAATGGCCAAAACCCTACGCTCTGCCCTCTACGTCTGCGAGCAGTGAAGTATCTATCCACAATACCCTAGCAACAACATAGAAACGGCATAGGTACACCCTGGAAACCACCCAGTATACATGCTAGCATTGCAGCAGCGAGTTTTGTACCGGCAAACACCACTCACATTTTTCATAAAATGCAAGTGTAGTTTTCCTTTGGACTGCACTCAAGAAAAATAAACCTTTTAAAACATAATGACTTTCTTCTAAAAAGAGGAGGGGTTCAGTTTAGTCATTTCAAAAAGTGTGGGGTCATGTCCTTCATAGTTATAATGGTTGCTATACCCTGCCAAGCTCATCTCCATGCCAAACCCAGTCTAGCCAGCACCCCACAGGGCTATACAACCACTTCACCCACCCATGTTCACCCAAAACTTCTCTATTACATAAATCCTCTTTAATGACAAACTAGTCTATCTGAAGAAAGTCCCCAGAATGGGAGAAAGACCATTGGATATGAAATGTTGCTGAAAGGCGCTGCCAGGGTGAGGCTAGGAGAAAGCAGCTTGCAACTCATATGAAGCAATGACCTGTGCTGTAGCTGCATAAGATGAATAGGGGTAAAGAACAGCAAACCACTTCTAAAGTAAAGCTTGCTGTATCCAAATGAGGCATGACACTCCACAGCTTACTGCATGGCCACAGGCTTGTATAGCAGCTAGATAATAAACACAGCTAGAAAATACTCAGCATGTGTTCAGAATTAACAAAGCCACTGTAAAAATGGGTCACCACCAACTAAAGAGAGTGGGTGGTATAGAATTTTCCATACAGAAAACAAATACCAACACTGAACTCCATAGGAATCATCATCATCTAATCATTATAAAACTATGATAAATAAGAATTGCACACCTTAGAGAGTGGGAGTAAATCACTGTTGCACATTGGCTTGTGCCTTACCTGGTACCGCAGAGTCTGTTGAAGGATGTTAACTGAAGATGAAAGTCCTATTCCTTCACTTCCAAATGCATGATGGCGTATTTTGGTACTAAACAACAGCTTCAACTGTACCGTACATTTTTATGGGGAGGAAAGTGTGTGTACAGGAGATCCTGCAGCTCAGAAGCCAGAACACACATGCTTCCTGTCAACCACACCTCAAACAGACTTCAAACTTCATAAGCACATACTATACACTATACACAACCTTTAGCCGATAAACTCTACTGATTATGGATTATCTCTAATCATTATTATTTATTAAAACTAAATATTATAAATATAATGTATACATAAATATATAAATATAATTTTTCTTTGTCTTTTGGGGCTTTCTGTTCAATCAGACAACCAGGCAGACCTTTCCTCTCCAAGTAAACAGTGCTTGGTCAGAATAAATGGCAAACTGGACAAAACGTTATGCCAAGTCTGGTGATGCAAGATATGACCCTCCTCCTCACATATGCAACACACTGTGGAAAGTAAATAGAAAGAAACAGACAAATAAACCACACACAGTACTGTCCCAGTTACATCCAGGGTTGTGGACCATTAAGAATTGAATTGAGAATGCATTTTAAATTTGTGAGGTTGAAATACAAAGTTTTGTCATGAAACTCTAGATGGCGCAGGCTGATAGGTTCTTAACTCAATCTGCTTGCAATCCCGTCATTCTCTATAGGGCACAGCTGATTGGTTCCTGCTGTATCAGTAGCCAATGAGCTCGCTGCTCAAACTTCAAATACTTGGTCAGCATTTGCTGTAACAGTCCAGTCCACTTTCAGAAACCCTTCACCTTCCCCAGCTCCACCTGTATAGATCTGCTACGGGTAGTTTGTTGATGCTATTTTGTACAGCAGCAGCATGTCTTATTTGCTCACAGCAGCGTGTTGTGTATGTATTGGCAGTAGAAAGGTCCCATACTTACAGCAATAACCAACAGCACCAGCAGCGTAGCAGATCTATTCTGCCAAGACCAAACATACATCAACAATGTTATATCCATTACCATACCAAACACTCAGAGAGCTGTCATGACAAAACTGCATTTGACAGGATTCAGAATTGCAATTCAAATTTGAATTTAAATAAATGTACATGACTGTAAATTTTAAGTAGAAAAGGAAAAACGATCTGAATGTTGACAAAAAAAATGATAAAAAAAAATGAGTTGTTAAAATAAATAAATTGTTTAATGTTAAACTACATTTTTATTTAGTTTAAATATTTCATCATATTAAATATATATATATATATATATATATATATATATATATATATATATATATATTTTTTTTTTTTATTTAGAACATTATATTTCTCAGATTGCATTTCTTGTTTTGAATTTCTTCAAATTACAATTCAATAAATTCCTCTTCCTCTCATTTCAATTCAAATTCCAGGTCAACTTCCAATGGAGTGTGGTCTATATTTAACTCAAATTCCCTAGTGTCATCAATAAGTTTAGACACAAACTTGGCACATGACACATTATGACACATTTAGCCAAACCTAAATATGCATGTCCTTAAGGAAATATCAATGCTTGGAATCAACATGTTCTTTGCGGTATAAAAGATGACAACATGGTTAAATAGACCAGTCGAAGGATAGATGCAAGCCATATCTAGACACCAAAATATAATATCACAGTAACTTGAAAGTGGCTTATTTTAACCTACACTGGTAAGCGACCTCCTGACTAATCTGTTTTCAGGGAATTAATTATTCTAAAAAGGCGAATCACTGGCTTTGTAATAATGGATGCCTCAGCTGAAGGCTACAGAACAATGGATAGCTGCGATCAAGGGAAGAAGACTTTGTGTAAACATATCAAGGACACAAATCACCAATCTGGCAATGCACCTGCTATCTGAACAAGACAAACCCATCCCAGCACATGTGCAGCTCAATCAGGAACCATATGGGCTTCACACTAGCGTTCAACGGACGGGGTGGAGCGCTGCTTTTCCTGTTCAAAGGGGAAAACACCCCGGACCAGCTCTGAGTCACCCAATGTTCTTCTTGGCTAGCAGGGAACGCATATCTTGGAAGAGGACCCATCATTGTTCTGTCCACACTTAGTTCCTCTATTTGTCCTCATTTGAGACCTTTACATCTTTATACGCTCAGTTGGGTCAGCACAGTGAGAACTAGAAGTCGTTTGAGGTGGAAAAGCATGCTCCCGAGCAGCCAAATCCAGGAAGACATTGGCTCCTATCTAGGGCTGGGTTTCGATTCAAATTTCAAGAATCGATTCGATTCCGATTCTCAAGATCTTGAATCGATTATCATTATTCGATTCGATTCGATTCGATCCGATCTGATCTTCGAGATTTAGATCAGTGTTTTTGACATATTGTTCAACATATTGATACTATTATTATAGACATTCAACTGAGTATTGATGGTTGTAAAGAACAATCCCCCTTCCAGAGTGTTGATACAACTGCTTTCACAAACTTGCACTGGTGTAGACGACAGAGGACGCAGAGGTATATCAGCAGCAGTAGTAGGGCTGTAGTAGGGACGCGATATCCGCAATCTTGTAGTACCACACTGACAAGTCAACCGCAGAGGATTGCAAGTAACCGCAGCAATATTCACGTTTTTTATAAGGCTATACCCTTCTTGTTTTGAACTTCATGCATGTGTATTAAATGTTCATAATGATAACAAGACTGTTTATCATGGTGATTTGTAGCCTACAGAGGCTTCCCACAGACAGTGAATGAGAGAGATCGGCAGAGCGCGTGCGATTACCTGCGTCTGTCTTTGAAGTCATATTCGTGGAAAGGTTGCCGTGTCAAAGGAAAGCGAAATATTTGTCGTATAGTCCTTTTAACGTTCACGTCACGGAAATGGGCGTCAGCAGCAGCGCTGGTCAGCTTCCCACAGCGCGAGGAAGCCGCGGGGAAATAAACTCAGCGAGTCGAGCATTGAATCAATGCCATATTGGTCTTTAATAAATGAAGCATCAGCTTCAGCGTTACCCATGCGAAGCATTGCGGCTTAGCTGAGCCTTGAAAAGTGGAACTCAAGGTGTTAATTATTTTTAACTTTGTTTCATTATCTCTTTTAATGAATCAGCTTTTCTGAACGTGTTCGTTGAATGAACGGTTTAATGACTCACTCAAAGTCTGTTGTCGTAAAGCCTTTCAATGCGCATATAGGGATCTCCCAGTCGCGGCAAGTTAAAGTTCACAGGGAAAATGTATGCCTATTATTAAATCGATCCTCTGAGTTACGGATCGATCTTTAGAAATTAATATGAAAATCGATTCAGAATTGGTGAATCGATTGTTTCAACACAGCCCTACTCCAATCACAGCTCCAGCCCGTCTGACCAATTCAGGAGCGAAATTGCACTCCTCAAGTGGCTGAAAAAATAAACACAGTAAGGTTATAAGTCTCTTGCTAGCAGCCGGTCAGTCCTTCAGCTCAAACCAAGAAACATTGAGCTGAGGAAATGAGGTGAAGCATCGTAAAAGACAACGCTGTGTTTTCAGAGTGTCCCGCCAGGACTAACAATGTGCTATGATCTGAAATGGTTTTTAAAAAAACGGGAAAGAAAAAGAACACTTAGCTGTTTAAGAAAGAGGTGATTTATGCTGGTCAGAGTTAGTTCATTTTCTCACACTGACTCCCCAGGAGCTGGCCTAAACATTACTCATGCTGTTACCTTCCAGCACAGTTCTTAGCCCACAACCCAAGTCAAAAGCATTATCTGTGCAAATGCAGAAACAAATGCTTAGCCAATGCATTTCTTTTGTACATACATGTTCATTTTAGTGCTAATGTGACGGTAACTTCAGTACCCAATGGGGGTGATAGTTATCATCCAATGCATCTTGTGTTGCAAGAAAAATGACTCGCATGTTGCTCATTTCAAGGGTGCAATTACTTTTTCCAGTACTCTATCTCAGTCTCATTAGTTTAGTCAGATTGTGTGTAAATGATAGTGAGTTTGATGAAGATCAAACCGCATTTTATGAGTAATCAATACAAAAATCCAGGTAATTACAAAGGGTTCACAAAATTTTTCTTGCAACTGTAGAGGTGTATAAACATGTCAACTAATAACAATTACAAAGAAACAGTAACGCATTGAATTATACGTGAAATTTTTAAGTAGAAAGACTGAAATAGTATTTTCTTGTAAAATGTACTCCATGTAGCCTATGTAGAATATATTTTTTTAAATCTGTAGCATGTATAATCGGTCCTACTCGACCCACTCCGAGCCGGATTCGAACCGGGTTCTCCAGCATGGGAGGCGGGTGCGTTAACAAGGACGCTAAAGACCGCAGCCGCTAGTTGTAGTCGCTAGACAGCTCTTAGTGGCCTACGTCCGTTACACATGCTCAGTAAGCTTCTTTTCAAAATGCTGCTTTGCCATGAAAGTAGCTGATCTGAAAGATAAAACTGATTGTAGAAGTCCACCGTTTACTCTACTGCCTGCTCTGGTGTCCATATACATGTTACTAACATGAAGCCATGATTTAACCATGTGTGTTCAAAGACATGGATGTATTCAAAGTAGAAGGGAAAGACATTTCAGATTCTATATATAGTATGCATATAATTTGGAAAGACCAGCTGGAACACAAACAACGACATCAGAGCACAGACATTCTATAGCCTTCATATATTACCAAATACGGATGTATTGCTCAATAGACTAAAATGACTAATGGCTTTATCTACTAGTCGGTACACAGCAGTCTAGGATATTTGCAGCCTGTAGCTCCATATGTTGAGTAGGAAGTTTTTCTAACACATTGTGATCATATTTCTCATTGCCAACTAAAACAAGCATTTTGGGGCCCAAGTTAAAGCTGATGTGTATAGTTTTTTTGATACTTTTTCCTACTTGAATCTTCTAAGTGAACAAATCATTCTTGTTCACTTCCATTCAATTACATTTTTTGTTCACAGAAGTTTGAATTGCACAACTGCTTTCTTGCCTATAAAGATTGACTATAGAAATAACAAACTGCATTCGAGCAGGTTGTGAAGGAATTTCATTAGTTGGACCTAATTAAACGACTTATACGCCCCTTCAAAACTATTCAGTGGATCAAATAAGTTGAGGGAATGGTTTACAGAACAACCTACAGAACAACCACTGGCACTGCTCCCTCTTACCTAAACTCATTACTTCAGACTTATGTGCCATCCAGAAACCTGCGCTCTGCTAGCGAATGTCGTCTTGTGGTGCCATCTCAAAGAGGCACAAAATCTCTTTCTCGGACCTTTACAATGGCTGTTCCCTGTTGGTGGAATGATCTACCTAACTCAACCAGAGCTTCTGAGTCAGTAGCCACTTTCAAGAAACTGCTGAAGACATATCTTTTTCGGCAGCACTTGATTCAGTAGAATTAACACTTTCTCTTCTCTTCTCTTCTCTTCTAAAAAAAAAAAAAAAAAAAAAAAAAAAAACTGCACTAAAATTAAACTGAGAGGGGTTATAGCACTTACGTATTGTTGTCCTACTGTTAGTTTAACTGCTTCTATTGTTCTCATTTGTAAGTCGCTTTGGATAAAAGCGTCTGCTAAATGAATAAATGTAAAATGTAAATGTAAATGTTTATTTGACTCATAACACACAAAAACCTACAGAAAAGGTAACTAAATGAATACATGAATAAATCTTTTTGAAAAACTGATTTAAAAGATTGGAGTCGCTCAATAAATCCCAGTGATTCATTTAATGACTCATTCATAAACCTGCAGAACTAAGCAAATCAATAAACAAATCATATTAGTGAACCGATTTAAAAGATTCATCTCACTATCTAGGTGAGGGAATGGTTTAATGAGTCGCTTGTAACATGCAAAAAATAATAATAAAAGGTAACTAAACAAAACTTATTAGTGACCTGATTCAATTCAACTCACTGAAAAAAAAACCTACAGAAAAGGTCAACTAAATGAATGAATGAACAAATCTTTTTGATGAACTGATTCAAAAGATGTAGTTAGTGACAGTCCAATCCCCACCACCAATAGTCATTATTTTTGCAATTCCCATTAGTGACACTTCTTTACACAGGAATGAAACATTTCACCTTAATGAAACATGTCAGACTACGCAATGAAGCTGCATCTGACGTCTTTGACTAGATGTTTTCTCACACCTTTTAATTCACATTGATTTCCTCTGGCATTTCCAATAATTGGCCTCCTCAACATGCACTGGCACACACGTGCTCGTCGTTGGCGTCTCACATTAGCTCTCTACAGCTCATGGCTGGCCTTTGAGTCTAATGATTCATTTACTCTCCCACTTAACCTCACTTGCCTATATTTACAATCACCCAGAGACTGTCACTTCATTTTCCAGCCTTTGGAATTCAAATCAAGTCCAGTCTCACGGACGTGCTTAAACCTGTCCCAAGCCCGTGCGCAATGAACCCGCTGTGAACCGCTGCAGTCATTTCCGACCCCTTGTGAAACCAGGCTACGCTGTTAACAGAAATGAGCAATCGTAATGAGAAAAGAAGAGACTGTGGAGAAGGCGAATTCGTTTTGATTGGAGCTGTCTGACCTCAGAACTTTCTGTTATCTAAGACACATTTATGATGTGGGCCTTTCTCTTATTGAAGTGAAGTGATGTGAAGGCCAAGTATGGTAACCCATGCTCGGAATTTGTCCTCTGCATTTTTTAACCCATCCAAGTTAGTGCACACCGTGAAAGTGGCAGAGGTTAGACAGCGGCCACGTCTTATCTATATATGGATGTGGAGACTTATGGAACAACATGTTGGTGTGGAAACTGTCCATCTGACAACGGCTTGAATTATATAAATTGCTTGGATTTCAATTGAATTTGCATTGGATTTAATTGAATTTTGTGAGACAGCAGAGTTTTGAGTTCCAGCTCTCTTAGCTTTCAAAAAAATGTCTAACTTACCAATCAAAGTATCTAAAAATAACCTGAGAAGCAACACTGCATAAAGATATTAAAACTTGTCTTCAAAGAATATATCTTTAATATGAATGTATTTTGTCTTATCGCAACTGATATTTGTCAAGTTTATAAGTGCAAAAATGCAAAATACATATGCAATCTATAAAAAAAAAAAAGTCTTGATATCTCAAGCAATGTTGTTTCTCAAGTAAATGTATCTTGTCTGATGGGTTTTTAGATATGTTTTACTGGAAAACCAGTCAAAATAGATGAATTAAAAACTCTTCACGATGTAACTTTTAAGCAGTGCAACTAAACATTAACTTTTCTGGACCAAATTTAGATAATTGTGTGTATTTCAGTCGGAGGATACGTTATCCTGTGTCCGTTAGCAATGTCATATCTGTGTTCATGTGTCATTTGTCTAGTTTCTCCCATTATTCCATCAGACCAGAGTCAGTTGGCAGCCAAGTCTGGCCAGTGCAAATGGTCTGAGCATTTGTTTTTAGTGGCAGAGGTTAGACAGCGGCCATGTCTTATCTAAATATGGATGTGGAGATTTTATGGAATAACATGTTGGTGTGGAAACTGTCCATCTGACAAAGGCTTGAATTATATAAATTGCTTGGATTTCAATTGAATTTGAATTCAAGAATTCAAAGTCAACATGAAATCTACTGTAAATTGAGCCTATTAATTGTATAATACACAATTCTGTTCTAACTGGAAAGATTTGACAGTAACTTACTTTAAAATAAAAATCTGTACAATGTTTAATCCAAAAAATAACATGCTTCTACAACATTCCTTTTCAGCTTACATTGCGGTTACACTTTATTTTAAGGTGATGTAGTTACATTGTGCTTACTCAAATAAGAAATGAGTAGTATTAATTAACTGCATGTTAGTTACTATAGAATTACGGTTAGGCTTAGTTACTATTGTAGATTATGCATAATTGCAAGTAAGTAAATGTACACTGTATAAAATGCTATGATCAATAAGTTATGACAACATATGCTTTTACATTTCTTTTTAGAAAGTAGTTTTCAACTTTTTTATAAGTTATACAAGATTCAGCTAATTTTTTTAAGTCAGTTTAATGTCATTTAAGTTGAAATGACTTAAACATCCAAGTTGTTGTTTTTTTCTTTCTCTTTTTACAATCCAAACGGCCTTTCACACTGACTTCAAAGTCATTTCCGTAATAAATACTTAAAAAACGGGAGGAATCCAAAGGCTAGCTCTGCATCATTCATCGTTATTTTCATCTTTTATCTAATGGCAGGAAACAAATTGCATCCATTCTTGGATCATGGGGTAGGAAATTCCTCAGTGATTCTGGCGAGGGAAGTTGTTACAGGTCTCTAAACAGATCTGGAGTCGCAATCGCAGTTTAATCAAGGGAGCTTCTGGGTGACATAGCTGTCCTCCCAATCAGACGCAATCTATCAAACAAAATGACTCGTCCTGTTGGGTTGTTGTTTTTCCTTGATGGTCTCCAAGAGAAAAAACATCCTCAGACATCCTGTAGTTACTACAAACCACATGGTAAAAATCACAAGTGTTTCTGAATGCCAGTGTGCACTGATCTGCTAAGTCAACTCAACAGGCCTCTAAAAACATGCACCCCTTCACACCTCTGGAATTTCCTGTGGGTGCAAGAAGTGGCACAGCATTAGTAGGGCTAGTTGCCCGACACACACACCAATATGCACAATAATAGCTGCCATATGGAGCTCACAGATCGGGACTATCACAGGACTAATCGGCGGCTCTGTTCTAAAATCTAGGGAACTGCCAACGTAGGCAGCATTTTAAGGTGCCAGAGACACCAAGGCTGTTCCAAAAGCTAGACAACATAGCTAAATATTATTAAATAAAACTAATACAAATGTGCCAATTTTACCCAATATTTTAGTATTTATTGATTATTAAAGTGTCACATTGTTAGTTTAGCAATATGACAACACCAAACTCTATTGAAATCAATTTGAACTCTTTCCCCGCCCTTGACGGAGA
Organism: Tiaroga cobitis; assembly: GCA_030578255.1. Taxonomy (NCBI): domain Eukaryota; kingdom Metazoa; phylum Chordata; class Actinopteri; order Cypriniformes; family Leuciscidae; genus Tiaroga; species Tiaroga cobitis. The sequence continues at coordinate 48,664,018 of CM060599.1, forward strand.
TTTTCGGCTTTCTGTGTTTTCACTGTTATAGGGTAGGGGGCGCTATTAGGCATCTTCTGAAAGAGTACTGGATCTCTTAATCAAAACACTGACAAGGAAAAGGCAGAAACAAGAGATAGCATGTAAGCATGCATTTGTAAAATAACACGATCATCAATATTAAACGGCATATAAATCAAAACTACCAAACTTTACTGAATGAAATGTCGACCCAGGACAAGCTATAGGACTGTGCAAGCTACTGTTGATGGACTCGATTTAGTCCATCTGTATTTTGATCATCATTCTGAATCCGATCCAGACGGAGTCTTTGGGAAAAAAAACCCATAATTTTGTAAGCTTTTTGCTGAAAACGTTTTTTTTTTATGAAACTTACCCACATTCAAGTGTTGATAAAAAAGGAATGGCTAGAATACAACTTTTTTTTTTTTTTAAGCTGAGGGTCTGTTCTTTATTTTGATATATTGCATATTCAGATATTCATACAATAAAATAATCTGGGGGCCATGAAACCTTTGAGAAAATTATCAAAAATGCTGGCACTGACTGACTGGCAACTTTTATTTTTCAAAAACACTGGGAAAGAGTTAAGTCATGTCACCTGAGTTTCCGCTTACGTTCGGGATTCTGCCTTAGATGGCATCTCCATCGTAGTATTAAAATAAAGGTTTTGGAATTGAGCCGAACAAAATATGCCCACCTATTTCCTAATCTCAAACACTCTCACTCTCAAAACACCCTTCAAAACGGCATTATCATACAGGAAAAGTCAGGGGATACATTTTGGGGAGGGTATTCTTGAACAAGGAACGAGTTGGCCAAGCCAAACATGTCCTGGGACAGCATGCAGATGTTTTTTTTTTAGATTCCCAAGTATGTCAATACCCTTCCTCAACCAGAGGGGCTTGTCCACTATCAAGGAAAAATAATGTCCTCTGTGATAAGATTTGTTTGGCGTCCAGACAGAAATGTGATGGTGGATTTGACAAAAGGAGCCAAACCTGTACAAGCAGACACGACCATTTAGGGAAATTCTGAAGGCTGACAGAATAGCAAAAGTCTCTCACAACACAATTCAAATATTACAGACATTCATTTTCTATGCATAACCTGTTAAAAAGAAACAAATTTTACACTGGAATGGTGTCTAATATGACAAATCAAGAATGCTTTGTTTCCTACCTTGACCTCACACTTCCTGTGGCAGGCTAGCCGGCAAACTGCAGAGACAAAGAAAAAAAAAACATTATGTTTATATTTTAGAAATTCAACTGTACATTTCTGAAACTTTTTGTTCACTATAATACTAAATGTAAGCACATTGGGGGCTTTTTTCAGGCCAAATAAAATAAATAACATTTACAAGTACATTTACAAATAAGTACATTTTAAAATGTATATAAATATATTTTATTATATATGTTTTTATTACTATAACTATAAACTAGGATGTATGCACAGTGGGGGCATTTTTTTGTCATAAATAAATAATAATTAAAAAAGTACTTTTCCAGTATGGTTTTCTTTTTTTTACATTTTATTTTAAACTTTTTAATCGTCCTTTTGCACTGCAAAAACTTGTTTACTCTGTTCTCCGTCAAAGAACATTTACTATTAGAAACTTGACGTTACACAGCACCCTTCATATCAGACTGTGTATTTGCCACAGTGGCTGAATAAAGGCAGGGCCGTAACCACTGTAGACATTGAGGACGACATGTTCCCCGCAAGATCATACAGAGATCATTCAGATTAGTGATCATTATGGGTTTTCTATTAACATCATCTGTAATTCATGTAAAATGGAGGAATGCTCGACACAAATGCTCGACACAACAAAAGCTGTTTGCCAAGACTTTCCTCAGTGTTTATATTATCATTTCTGGACAGAGTCATAGACCACCAGTGCAGAAAACTGGATGACAACTGCTATCTTCTGCAAATCTTTGTTATAAACATTGTAGTACATTCCCAAAACTGGTAAATCACAGAACAAATTATCAAGAACTACCTGCAAATAAAATAAAATAAAAACATACAAAATGAAATGTTATTAAAAAAAATGAAATCAAAAATGAAATCAAAAAATCAAAAATAATATTAAAATCAAAAATAAAATAAAATAATACATATATTCCACAACACCCACATCAAGACACTATAGCAATAAATACAGAGCTTCCAAATATATCATATTATTCAAGGAAATCACAGTTGTTTTCAGAATGTAATTCTAACTCAAATAGCATTTAGAAAACTGATCTAGTCGAAATAGTGTTATCATACCTGCAAACTCAACTGTGCCGAAAAAGGTGACATATGGGGGGGGTGTAATTTGGGTAATTTTGTTACCCATCAAATTAAATAATTCGCACTGCAAAATTACAACTGCAATACATAATGTTATTAGATTGATGTTTTAAATAAATGTTTGAATATACAAAAAAAAAGCAATACTTAAACATGAAACGAAACCGCCAATAGGTGGCGGCAAGGGACCGTCTTGATTATCGAGTCATTGAGTCATTCATACAAAAGATTCGTTCAGAACGCTGAATCATTCAGTAACAAAACACGGCGCTGCTGTTGCTTTCCTGTGGAACTATTAATTTCGTCTGTGATAAAGAACAAAAACAGTTGATATTGTTTGTGTCTAAAATGTAAGTAGCTTAATAATAAATATCAACTACGCTACTTGTTTATTGAACTATAAATTCAATGTAACATTTTCAATCGTGATAATAATATTCAGCAAAACAGCTCCCTTAGTTGTTTTATTTATAACATATGATTTAGTTTAGCAAAACACAAGTATTTACATTTTTACCTACATTTTTACCATTTCTTCTGTGAGTTTTCTGTGTGCTGTTTCACTCAGTTGTTTTGATTTCTCCACGAATGTATCTCTAACAAAGAGCCTCAACGCGACGTTGTTACCAGAAATACACAACCCATTATCAATCGCTGTTTAATAAAATCACATTCATTCTTGCATTTCGATGCTTTCCTGGTTATTTTTTGTCACTAAAATTAAGTAACTTGTCCGGTCGGGCAAGTAAAATTATCTTTCACTTGTCCCGGACAAGCGTTAATGTCGAGCCCTGAGTTCATTCATGATTTTTGTCGTGCTGTAAAGCGGAACAGGTGATCGATTCACAGCGATCCGAGTGACTGCATCATCAGAGCGCCAAAAAGATCACAACAGCTCGAAAGACGTCTATGCTCTCACTCCAGTCTAATTAGCACATTCCCAATTATTATTGTGAAGTTTACCGAAGTTTCATCCCCCCACCCCCACCAGCCGAAAAAAAAACCTCATCGGATCTACACGATTCCCATAAATGACATATTTTTATTCAAAACGGCGAATTTTGCCGAAAAGCGACTTGTTTGTAGGTATGTGTTATAGATTATCAGTGTCTGTGGGGCCCAGAGAACATAAAGAACCTCCTATTCGAGCCCATTCCAATCCATCTCCCTGCTCATACAGGTACAGCACACTTCAGCAAACAGGGGCCCGAGCGTCCCCGCTCTTCTTACACAGAGCCCACTCTGTTCCTCACGTCTGACCTCCCATTCCTCGGACAGGGGCGGAGCCTCAGCAACAGAGGGCCTTCACACAAGGAGGGTTTTTTGGTGACTAAGGTGATGAAATGTTTCCAAAGCCACACCTAATATCTCCCAAACTCCTCTAATGGCACAGAGAGAGAGAGAGAGACAACTACAACTTGTTATATCTTTGTGGCTAAAACTATTTCAAAACCTAGTGGGCTGCCTTGCTATATACTGCCCTATATTTCAGTTATCTGATTTTCCTCACAAGGAACAACAACAAAAAATCTTACTTTATTTTTAAATCAACAAAATTTAGTCAGGATTAAAGGGACACTATGCAGCTTTTTTAGCTTAACTGAACAGCTTCAGAGTTATTGAAATGGTTATATAACTTCTTTCGGGTTGAATGGTGGGCGTCTCGACCCCCCCTGGTGCCGTGAGCGCAAAAATCTCACTTGCAACTTCGGTGCGGCGGGCCGCCGTGCTCAGTGTCAGGAAGTATCGCGTGATATCAGCTCTCGCGATGTAACATATTCCTTTACGGCTAGGTACTAGGCCGTTACTAGGTAACTCTAGTAGAGCATTCATTTCGTTTGTTTGTTAAATAAGAGGCGATCTGAAATGTGTTATTTTTTAAATCAAGTGACCAAAGTGCTCGTTGCCTCTGCGATCAGTGGTGCAGATAAGTTACAGTGTTCTGTTGTGACGCGCGCACTGTCTTCACCATAGACTGCACACGGAGGCGATGGTGAAATCACAAAACCTAATGCACAAAAAACATGTCCCTGCTTGAAATTCAACCACTAATAAACAATCGGTTTTGATGAGGAAAATAAACTATACTACTAGTACCGATTAGAACCCAGAACCTCTGACACACTTGGCAAAAGTTCTGCCTCTGGACCATTAAAGTTCATGGGATAATTGTCGGATCTATGTATTTAATCACGTGAAAATTCTCACCACTAACAACATATATTATATCTCATTAAACGACAAATTAAACACAATGTACTATTGTATACTATGTAATAGGCCATGTCACGCTCTGAGTGATTGGTATTTACGACAGTAACGTTAAATTCAAGTACTCCACAGCAACTCTAGGGGTCGCTGTTTGACAAAAACGGGATTCCTGCATAATGCCCCTTTAAATGGTTTATTTATGAAAATCAACATTATTGATGCATATCCATATATAATTCTGTACAATTTTGCTTCTCAATCTAATTTTATCCTGCAAAACAAGACAAAATACTGATTTTTTGAAGTTTTTAAGTGACAGATTTAGTTCATTCTATAAGCACAGCAAAAATATATATATATATATATATATCTTAATCAGTATTTTTGTGTTGATTTATATTATTAATATTTGATAAGCAAAACTGTATGAGATATTGAGCAGTATGATCATGCTGCCTTTTGAAACAGCCTTGGTGGTGGGAATGTGCGTATGATGCCTTAAAATACTCCCTATGTAGGCAGCCTGTATCAGTCTTCCTCCTCGGCCTGAAATCCAGGTCATAGTATAAAAACACTGGGCTGGAGGCTCATACTCACAAATCCACTCTGTCTCGGATGATTCATTTAAGAGTGTGAACTACAGGGCATTGGGAAAATCCAGAATTTCAAAGCAGAGTTTAAAAATATGGGTTTATTCTGGAGAGGACTGTACCTTAAGTAATATGGCCTTCTTTCAGTCTCGTTTCACATATTTCTGTGCATAGGTTATATTTGCAGTGTTTATTTCCTTAACTCATTGGTTTAGTCTTTGAGAAAAGTAGTGAATGTCTCTGAAATTATGCATGGGAGCCTTTCAGGAGTGGTAAAAAAAAAAAGTATTTTGGCTTCATGTCAGCATAGTTATTGACTTTTTCATTTCAAGATATTTTCATTCGAATGTGATCCTCCTGTTTGGGAGTGTGTCGGATGTGAGACGGTTTGAAGAACTGATGAGTGTTTCATTCTCGCGTGGCTTAATGGTTGAAGATATGAGCTGGTTATGCAAAAGGTTCCAAAAGGTTTTTATTCAAAGTGACTCACAAGTTGAGCATTCATCACTTTGTCAGGTTGTGTGTTCCCTGGGAATCAAACCCACGACCTTGGCATTGCTAGCGCCATGCTCTAATAGTTGAGCTACAGGAACATATACCCCAGAAAAAGGTGATTCATGAGCTGCCATCATCGAGAGCAAAGCACTTAACCCCAGATTGCTCCAGAGGATTGTGCCTGTAAAATAGAGTGAAACGAGCCTGAGCTTTACAGTGATTCCACATGGATACAAGATCGTGTAATTCATATGAAATAAATATATAATAAATGGTATATAGAGAATTATATATGTGTGTGTATGTGTGTCTTTACTTATTGCAACTTTTCACATATGTTCTCAAGCATTCTGATATCTTTAGCTGAATCATATTTTGAAGACTACCTGATGCATACTGCACACACAAATGACTAAATCTACCTGAAATCACTAGCTCCAATCTGATTGGCAGGCTGATACACATCATATGGGAGTCAGAAAGTCTACCAGCCCACCTCGAGAACAAAGTCATGCTTTCAAGATACCAGGCTGATTGAATCTTGAATTTTGGAATACTGAAACTATTTTTGAAAATATGTTTTTTTTTACAGTGTACAGAAACTGTACTATATACACTACTTTCTAAGCTGTGTCCATAAAATACTATACTTATTACTTTTAGACAGTCGTACACACTACTAATGGTTTTTTTTTTAAGTTGGAATTAAAACGAAGATTATTGGAGTACATTTTACAAGCAGTTTTCTACATGCAGTTTCTTTGTAATTATTGTGCATTTCCGCTTGTTTTCTCGCTGCTGTGCGACTGTTTTTCCTCATCTATTATTGTCATTCCTGTTTTTTCTCACAACAGACACACAATCGTGCCCCATGCGGGCTGCCCAGCACATGTGCACAGAATAAAAGATCAGGACTACCATATTGGGTGTGAAAGTGCATTGTGGGGACTGTACTGTACATGGGTTTGCCTTGTTAGGAACTCAGATGTTCAGAGTATAAACACTTGGGCACTGAAGAGAGAGAGAGAGAGAGAGAGAGAGAGAGAGAGAGAGAGGTGGAGGGTGTGTGAAAGAGATGTAGGGAGAGAAAGAGGATTAGGAGGGGGCTGTTTAATATCTGACACAAGGACTTAAGAATGTTCAGAAAGAGAGAGAGGAGGAGGAGCGGGGTTGGCATTTCCCATGCTGGCCTTTTGTAAAGAGCAGTGGTCCCAAAGGGCTGGGCCGTGCCGGGTTACACAGAGAGCACAATCACAGAGCCGGACCACGAGTTTCCTCAAGCACAAGTACACACACATACATTCAGTCCACTTCAACATGCTACGGTCATTCTCTCAAACCCAATGGCTCCCCTGAGCGCCGCAGTGGCAAATGAGGCTTTAGTGTTTTGGCACAATCAGCACTAGGCTCGGTGGCATAATGGAACAAATGGCAAACCCTGGAGTTTTGAAGAAAAAAATCTTTTGCATACAATGAAAGTCAGTCAAATGGATCCAATGTTGTTTTAGGCTCAAATGGTTTGAAAGAAGAAAAAACACATATTTTGTTTTTTTGCAGAAGGCATACAGATTTGGAACGACATGAGAGTGAGTAAATGAAGACTGAATTTTAAATTTGTGCGAACTATGCCTTAAGATGGAAATATTATGTATAAATAAATAAAACAATAAGAAGTGGAATGGAACTGTAATATATATATATATATATATATATATATATATATATATATATATATATATATATATATATATATATATATATATATTATAAAAAACATAGTAATTACTTTTTTTTAACACACACACACACACACACACAATACGAAGTACAGCCTCGTTGAAATCCACAAGAAGCTTGTTATTGTTGTGCTATGCGTCAGTGTGAGAAAGTGAGTAATAATTGTAAATCATGGAATCCATCCATTTAACCTCTACATATTATTTTGCAATCAGTGTGACCCTGTTGTGTCCATTCCAAACACTCTTCAAAGTGTGATTTCAGGTGTTAACTAAGAAACAAACCCCCTGTGAGCTGTTAAGCTTTAATATCCTGTATGGACTACTTCCCACAATTCCCTCTGATGCTCATCTGGTGTGGATTCCGAGCTTTTCTCCAAGTCTGACTGAACTGCAGTACTGAATCAACAGCCACGCTCAGGCCTGAGAACGCAGGATAAATCACAGCCACGTTTGTTGAAACAGCTGTTGAAGTCAACACACATTCTGGTGGATCACAGTGCTTATGTAATAATATAAGAAATTAACAGCATACAGTGGTCACGCTTCAGAGTGTGTGAAGTTTCATTCATTTTCAAACGTCATAAACATGACACAAAGAGGATCTCTGCTCAATTTAAAGGCTCATAATGTACAGTATATTCTTGCACTGTCTCCTAGTGGCAAAAACAAATACTGCAAACAGACACAAAGAAACTTGTGGACATATAGATCCTGAAGCAAAATACTCTATCTATAAACAGTCTTTTCTCATGTATTTGTTGCATAATTTAGTACAAGGGTCAGTCTGTTTCAAAACAAATAATGCTGTCCATCAAATGAATCCCTTAAAATGAGCAAAATAATGCATCATACCCAACTAAAATGTAAAAATCTTTTGAATAAGATATTGACTTTTGACAGAAAGTCAATCAAGGCGAATAAAAACACATTTATTAGTATACCTGGATCTATAATTTAAATAAGGGCCCAATACTATACTACTATATACTAAGTAATTTAGTATTGAGCCCTTATTTAAACTATATACTATGTATATACATGTACATTTACATTTACATTTATTCATTTAGCTGACGCTTTTATCCAAAGCGACTTACAATTGCTATATATGTCAGAGGTCGCACGCCTCTGGAGCAACTAGGGGTTAAATGTCTTGCTCAGGGACACATTGGTGTCTCACAGTGGATGTATATATATATATATATATATATATATATATATATATATATATATATATATATATATATATATATATATATATACTTTTTTTTTACTATTCAAGTGATTTCCTGGCCTTATTGGAATTATGAATCGTAATGAACCATGAAGATTTTAATCCTCTAAAAAGTTTTTTTTTTTCATACAGCAAAAAAAAAAAGAGTTGAGAGAATGGTTAATGTTTTTTTAGAAAACCAGAAATCTTTGCAAATTAAGTTTTAATTGTGCATATTATTATTATTCACTATTCATGAAGAACACAAATTAAGCTCACCAAACATTAAAA